>JAJKFJ010022630.1:0-70000 GCA_027382625.1 Tetmemena sp. SeJ-2015
AAGCCAAAAAAAATTTTTAATTAAAGGGAAAATATTTTTAAAATTTTTGTTTAGTAAATTTTTTTTTAAAAAATTCTTTTAAAAGATAGAAGATAGTATATTTGCATTTTTATATATTTTTGCGATATTAAGTAGAATATTAAAATAGAGAAATTCTTTAATATCTGCAATTATTTTCTTTAGAATGTTGCGAATAGTATTCACCTACTCATCCTTACCAAGTACTCACTGTAAACACCGTCTCACACAGGCACACGTCTCTGGTCACCGGCAGGTTCGAACCCTCACCCCTGGGGCACTCCGCACTGGCCATGATCACACTCCGGCTTCCTGATACTGTTGGTGCTCAGAAGGCGAGATCGTACATGTTGGACCGATGTGCACCCTGGTGGACCTGATCTCTAAGTTTAGTTGCGGTGGAATGTGATTAGTGGAAATTCAGGTGCGGTCGTGAGATGGTACGCCCAAATATAAACCATTCACCAATAAACCAATCCGGTAAATTAAAAAAGTTTAGAGATGTTTTAATTATTTTATTAAAATTCGGCTTTCAATTAAATTTCGGCGAGAATATTATACTTTTAAAAAAAACGGCTACTATTCAGGAACGTTCCATCAGGAAACTCAGCCTGCTCTCCGCTAACGTAGGTCAACAGTCACTCCATCAGTTTAAAATTTTAAAAAACAAAGCTGAAAACATAATATCTTCCTGATGTCCACCAGTTGTCATCAAGCTGGAGTTCAGCCACTTCTGCTCGTAATAACAATTATATTTATATATTAAAATTTTGAATTTACCATAAAAAATATTGTCACTTAAAAACTCTTAATTTTTCTATAAATAGTTGCGAATTTTACCCAATAAACTCTTTATGAGTTATTCATCGAAGATTATACATGAATCAGTCGATCTCCAATGATTTTTTGGAGGTTTTAAGATACTCACTCCTTCCTCATTATTTTTTTATAATAAGAAACTATTTAATGCTATTTAAAATAAATATTAACAAAATAAATTACCTACCGTTTTATTTTGTTCATTTGAGTATTTTTCTACAAACTTAAAGTTTTGAATGATTGAGAGAGTTTGTGATTTTGCTTTTGCTGTGCTAATACAATTAGTAGGTTTACTACTAAATATAATTATAGGGAAGATAGAAATAGGTTAACGCGAATTTATTTAACTAAAATACACAAATTTTGATAGGAATAATACACCTGCAAAGATTTTGATAACTTCACTGCAATTCAAAAGTTAATCATACAAAAGTATCACCTCCTATTTTTGGATAAAAGAGTTTTATAGAGCTTTTTATTATTTCCAATTCTCATTTATGCTTCAAGTTTTACTCATATTAAGCAGATCCTTCCTCTAATTAATAAATAAATACATGAAAAAGTTTACTATACCTTAGTGAAGATCTAAAGCTTGTAAATATATATAGTTTGAAAGTTTTCCTCTTAGTTGAAAATAGATAACTCAAAAAACGAATTCTGCTTTCCAAGGAGGATGTAGAAAATCAATTTTATATTTAATGATTAAATAAAACTAAAATTTTATTAATTATAAGCTCAATAGTTAATTTAAACATCTTTTCAAAATTATCTCAAGTATATTGATAACCTATTTCTATCTTCACTATAAAAATCGATTAATTTAAGTCTGACTAATTTTAATAAAATGAATTATAAATTTAATAAAATCTTTCTGATGTTTCATTAAATTAAACTCTCATAAAAATAAGTTATAGGGTGATTATTCATACATGATTGTGCATTTGTTTAACTGAGAATAAATTACGTTTGAGTCCTTGTTGAGTGATTGATATTATATTACGCTTTAAATTTAGATAAAATTAATTTAAATGTTAACTACATCTACTTCATCTACTACAACATCATTAACAACTACAGCAAAATCAACCACTAAAACCCCAACTTTAAAGTGACATTTGAGGAGACAAGTGCCGAGGATAAATAAGGCATTCCTCCTGATCAACAGAGGCTCTTCTTCGCTGGCATGCTCAAAGCGTTACAAAAGTATACTTGGATTTAAGTTCTTTTAAACAACATTAGTAAAGAGATTAACATCATGCGCAAGCAAATACCGCACTCACTACAACATCAACAAGGAGTCTACTCTCACCCAAAACTACCAACCCTCTTGAACTCGGAGAAAAAAATAAAAGTTAGACTAAGGCGATATTCGATGGCTATCTTACACTAAACTGGTAGGAGCTCGCTCCCTCATTAATTTAAAATACATAATCAATTAAAACTATCTCTAATTTAATATATATCACTTTTTTAAAAACTCTACTTGATTAGGTTTTGCCAATCCTCGATTATGTAATCATATTTACCCTAAATTAGGATAAGTAATTTTTAATTTATTTAGCAATGATGATTGAACACAAAATCTTTAGCTGATTTTAAAATTACCAGCGTCTGAATAGCCTAAACTTACCAGCAAATCTAGACTTTCACCACAGTATATATAATTAATTATTTATAGTTGTTCATAAGTATAATTAGTCATTAAATTATATTTTCAACCACTCTTACATTTAAGCTTAGCTTCGTAATTGTTACGAGAATTTTAGTTTGTAATTTCTAAATTATAAAAATATACAAATTGCATAAAAGTTTGAATAATATTCAGATTTTTTGAAATATTTTAGTCGATTTGACATTTGAGATAATACTTTGCTTGATTTATTTATAGTTTTAAAAATTAAGTTATTTAAATTGGATTTACTTTCTAAAAGGGATAGAATTAATATTTTCTGGTACATTTTCTTTTGTGTATTAAAGAGAGTTGTCATAGCAAAGAGTACCCTAAAGTTCATATTTGTGAGAGTGTTCGTATTGTCTGCTGATGCAATGATGTTAGTTAGATTATAGAGTTTGGCAAGACACCAAAGAAGAAGCAGAGCCTTAGCTATTGTAAATCTAACTACTTTAACAACTTCCTTTTCTTTTGTGAAGCTATTTTATCTCAAAATGGTTTGTGCCTTCTATTCCATTAGTAATTTACATTCTTCCTACCAAACGTTCTTTATAGCTGCAATTTTATTAAAATAGATAATTAAATTAGATATTAAATTTAAATGGAGCAAATGAGAGAGATTTAATTGTGTCCAAATTAAATAATTATTACACTATTCGATTCACTGTATAATTTTTGGAACTTTATCCTTTCAATTTTTGTCTGAGAGCCCTCATTCAAGAAGTAAAAGAGACAAAAGTTTAAATGAATCAGATTATTTTGAAAATGAAGATGAGTTTGCATATAAAATCTCCCTGAACAGAGGTTCTGTGAAATTTATTAAAGAAAAAACTAGTATTAATTTCTAATAAACTATCGAACAAGCTACTGATTAGAGGGTGAATCTGTTATTTCAACAGCTATGAAGATGAAACTCCTCATTTATTATTTAAACCAATCTTCGATTTTAATTTAATTCTCAAATATAATTAAGCTAAACGGTTTTCTTTAAACTTGCTTTAGGCTAATATTATTGTCGAATTTAGCCTTAAGTGGTTTAGGGGGCTTAATTGACTTATTGACTGATTATAAATATAGTTATCTTAGTTTAAAATCGTTAAAGAGAGGAGGCTTTTTCTCATTTTAAGTATTTCTATTTTGGTCCTTCTAAATTATATTTTGACAAGTAGAAATACTTTGGCTACTTCCAAATTAAGGTCTATTTTAGCTTTATGGTCGTCCCAAACTGCAACCACTCATTTCTTAACTGATATATATAGTATTCATATTTTAATTTAAATAAACTACTTTATCTCTATACTTATCCACAAATTTAGTATTCAACACAAACTATTTTAATACATTTTTAATTACTTATTTATTAAATAACTTATTATCTACAGTTATTAATAAAATAATTTATGAAATTAAAAAAAAATTTACAACTATTCGGGTTAAACTTAATTTTCAAAACGATACTTAAGGTAAATAAATTATTAAAAATATAGTTATTCCGCGTCTTAAAATTTAAGCAGATAAATTTTCTCCAATAGCTCACTTCAATTTGGAGTAGTACATGAAGATTATTCATAGACAAAGTTATGTGCGAGATAAGGTAGAGTGAATATTTAGGAAAAGTATTTAAGCTTACTTATGACTTAAGTCACTTTTGCTTATCTGGGAAGAAGGGATTCAGGTTCCTTTCTCTCTTCTATTGGGCCAGATGGACCTAGCTTCCTCATCTTCGAAACTGCTCCCCCATCTATGTGCATCTCGTCGTCCCTAAGTTTGTATAGTGATAGACGCTTGCTCACCTCGATGCTTGTATTTTGCTTCCGTGCTCTGAATACCTTTGCTCTCTCCTTCATTAAGTAGATGCCAGTGCCAGGTTTCTCTACACAGTTAAACTCTAAAACTTACTAGAGAAGTAGGGATACTTCTGAAGCTGCTCAAACCATTCGTCGCTGATAACTATTCCTTGCTTCTTTGGGTCGTTCTCCTCTACTTAGAATCTCTTCCTGTGTGCATCTTCAATGATCTCTTTGAGGTACTCTGCACGTACAGTAGCAAGGACGCCAAAGAAGAACCTTCGTTCTGGCAACTTGTTTGAGAGTTGTTCCTTGTTAGGAAGGAAATATTCTCTTAGATCTTATCTTGAATGGTTTACAATTCAATTATAAATATTTTTATTTCATAAATTTATTAAATATAATAAAAATATTATTATTAAAAATTTAGAATTGATTTTTAAAATTGGAAATAAATAAATTAATTCGATTGAGTACGTTAAATCTTCGTAAACATCTCCATCTGCGTGAATACCCAACACTGGTCACAGTAGTAGCCGATGTCTGTACAGTGGGTCGGGAGATACCCTCCGCAGGGTGTTTGAACTGCTCAGGTGACCGGAGGCGGTGTGTCTGTGTGCAGAGGTGTGTCATGTGAGAGCCTACTGGAGAGGAGAGGAGCAGTGTTAGGTATCAGAGCATAAAGAGACTATGAAGTACTGCTGTGACAGTGAGGGACGGATAAGTTAGGTCACCTGAGCAGTTCAAACACCCTGCGGAGGGTATCTCCCGACCCACTATGGGGTACAGACATCGGCTACTACTGTGACCAGTGTTGGGTATTCACGCAGATGGAGATGTTTACGAAGGATACTGAATAGATGACAAGGCACATGGCTATGGAAAGTACATGCACAAAGATGGGGCTCAACTCTCTCTAAGCTCTCTTTTTGTCAGAAAGTCAGAAAAGAACTCTCTCTCATATTTACCAAAATCAGAAAGTCAGAACTTTAATTTTAAGACCTAATCAGTTACACTCTATAACTCTAATTTATAACTTGAATTTATTTAATTAAGGGGTTATTTAACGTACTCAAACGAATTAATTTATTTATTTCCAATTTTAAAAATCAATTCTAAATTTATAATAATCAACTAAATGTTTGAATGATATATGAATGATATTATTTCATTATTGTAACCTATATGCATATCCTTGGTCATAATAATATAATAGCAATGCATTTATGACAAGCAGATGTGTTGCTTTTTAAGTTTTAAACTTAGTGAAGTCTGTAGATCACTCCTGTATTAGTGTTTTAGAGTTATATTTTTTAATAAAATAATTAAATCTTTAACAATAACTCATTAGAGGCTCTCTTCGGAATTAAAGCTATCACACTGGTCTTGCTTCTGTTACTCGTCGTCTTCAGAGTAAGATTTATTTGTTCTGTCCCATTTTTTGCCTCAGATTTATTTTTGTCGATTTGTTCCATGAGTTTCAAGAAATGAATCCAATTCCTTCTTGATAGATCTACAGAATCTTAAATAAATTCATGAATTCCAGCAAAATCCCTCGATTAAGATTGTTCGATTATTTTTGCAGAGAAATGATCCCCTGCACATTCTCATATAATAGGCAGGCTCTTAAAGATGGTATAAATTAAATTATACGGACTTTTATCAACATAGTTTGATACAAAGTTAAGGAGTGTTCTAAAAATGGATGATTAAGGGTAAATTCATGTCTTTTGTGGATGACTTGAGTATTGAGCAATACTTTCATCTTTGATATAGATGAATATGGAGAGTTGATTAGGTCCAATATTTTCTATTTTTCTCTGGAGCAATTTAGTTTCCTTCAGTCTTTACTCAAGTAGTTGTTTCCCAGATTTGTTGGTTTTCTAGTTTGTATCGTTATCCTTGATCACAAGTACGTCTTATTTAAGTCCAGAATTGTTTAAGGGGTCAAGCTTTTAAAAATATCATTTATTTTATAATGATAGGTAGAGATCATCTTAGGTTTGTTAGGTGTTGTTCGTTGCTGTGTTCCAACATCTAATACTCTAATGCATAAATCGTGTTAGTGATTGATTAAATATTTGATTAGAGTTTTGTGATTATTAAATAGGCTTGGAATCCGTGAAGTCTTTAATTAAATGATGCCTAATTGTTTAATTATTGATGTAATTAAAGCAATTTAATGATAAAATAGGATTGTCAGTTTGTTATTAAATAGTGGTATGTTTGGTAGATCTCTTCGGAGACCCTATGTGTTAAAGATGCTTGGATTTATTAGAGGGTTAGTTTCCTTGTTTCCAATGTTTTTTTTTGCGTTGCTTTCCAACTTATATTGGTAAAATGATATTGCCAATCAAAATCTATTTTATGTTACAATTGTAGATATATTTGTAAGTCTCTAATAAGAGCAAGGTAGATGACTGGAAGCATCTCTACTCTTCTTTTAGAACGAGTTAAAAGATAAAATAAATAATAAGGCCCTTAGACTAGTCAGTTTGATTCCATTCTGTAAGGAGTTCTTGAGAAGAAGTATTTCAATTGCTTGTAGGATTTAATTAGCTTAAGGTATAATTAATAATTTAATTAAAATCGAAGATTAGTTAAAATAGCAAATGGAGAGTTGCAACTTCGTGGCTGTTGAAATCGCAGATTCAACCCCTAATCTGCAGCTTGTTCGATAGAGAATCAAAAATTAATATGAGTTTCTTCTTAAGTCATCTTCTAAGCACCTCTCAGTAGCGAGATAAGGTGAGCGCGAGTCGATCATATTCAAATTTCCGGTCTTCAAAAACTTGTGTGGCTTATAACTCTGTACTGAGCGTTCCCACACAAAAATTTGCAAGGATATAAAATTATTAGAATTCTATGCTGAATCGAATGGTGTAATAATTAATTAGAAATAAGATACTTTAACTGATCTGATTCCATTTTACTTAAATTTAATAATTAATTAAATTTTCAATTAAATTCTCAGCTATATGTTGCTGATAAGTTATGCCAGAGAGATAATGATGCTACTTTAGAGCTTGATTCCCAGAGTCCCTTGTTTAATTAATTATAAGAGGTTAATGAAAGATATTAAACTTCTAATTTAATAATTGCTTTTATAGTCAAGCATTTAAATTAAATATCAAAAGTCTTCTAATTAATTTGAATTATTTTAAGCATTCCAAATAAATAAATATAACTCCTGATCTCTAAAGTTCCTCGTTTATTAATCCTTCTGATTAAAATAATCAATTTGCAAAGCTAAGTATCCACTAGTTAAAAAAGTGTCAGTTTAATTAATCAATTCTGTGGCAACAATATAAGTAAAATACGAATAGTTGATCGAGAAATTCAAAATGCTTAAAATTAAACCGAAATCAAATACAAGCTGGAATTTAAACGAGCAAGTTAGTTAATCGTAATAATAAATAAATGGAGTACGAACTAAAAACATTATCCAAATCTCCTCGTCTATACAATTCCTCATTTAGGCAGACATTCCCAAACGATGGTCATTAAAACTATGAAATTATCCAATCAAAAAATGTAAGAGCATATTTATTCTTGAATTATTAATGTTTTAGCCAATCAGAAAAGTATTCTAGATTACTCATGCAATTATAATGTCGCAAAATTTCATCATGCAATTAAAATACTATGAGACTTTAAACTTATATATATATGCACATATTCCTTACTCACTTTCTAATTCAAACTTGCATTTTCATTTGTGATCTGACTTGTAATTAAAAAACCCAGGTCTTTTGTCGTTTTATTTGTACTTATTTGTATTTCTCAATCAACTATTCGTATTTGACTTATAATAAAAAATTAAATTTTATAATTTATAAGGCAATTGAAAGTAGTAAAATCCTAAATATCTTATTATTACAAGCAAATTACTTTAATGATATAATTTAATATTCTTTATTTGTTTTATTTGGTAAATCTATTATAGCTGAGAATTTAATAAAAAAGAGAATTAAATTAATAATAAATATTTCTAAAATAGAAATCTGCAACAGTTGTAGTGTGAGAAATTGGGCTGAAATTATTACCATTAGATTAAGCATGAAATTGTAAGCAACTTTGATCCTTGTAACTTCTTCGAAGGAGTTTTTTGTAGAGAGTTACTTCGGTCATAAGCTTGTGAACTTGGTTAATTTCTTGGTTCGAAAACAAAGTCATCAAGATCTTTTATAAGAGAGCTCCTATCGTAATGATGGCACAACAAACTCCTATTAAATTTTAATTAGCTATAAAACAAGCCCCATATTAAGCTACCTACCTCATAATTTAACGGCCAACATTTTAAAAAATTCTTCATTTATTATTTTAACTTAATTCCGATTTTCATTTAAATTTTTACTATAATAGTATGAGTTGATTCCTTAATAAAATCTTAAGCTTATTATTATAAGTGTTCTTCTTTTAGCAAGAATTTTCCATAACTTTCATATAATAATGTATCTAAAAATATAATAACTCTTTGTCTAATTTAATAATCCTAACTATAATTAACAATAAAAATAAAGTAAATTGTTTATAGATATAAAATAAATACTATTGATTTAGTAGGAATTTAATTAAAATCGATGATTGATTAAAATAATAAATGGAGAGTTTCAACTTTGTTCCAGATGAAATAGAAGATTCACTCCCTGATTTGCAGCTTGTTCGATAGAGAATCAAAAATTAGAGGTTCTTCTTTGATCGTCCTCGCTGCACCTCAGCAGTGAGATATGATGTACCCACTCTTCTCAATTTTGAATATCAGTTTCTACTAAACTAGTGTCGCTTTTAACTCTAGACTGAGCGCTCCCACTTAAAAGTTGCAAGGATAAAAAGTTCTTAGAATTTTATACTGAATTGAATGGTCTAATTATTATTCAAATTGGGCACACTTCAACTGCCACTGATTTCTACTATTTTAATTTTAGATATAATTTAATTCTTTTTTTTAAATTAAATTCTCAGCTTTAATATATGATAGAGTAAGATAAATATTGAATTCATAGCCGTTTAAAACATTTTTAATAATAGGAAAAAATTCCATTTTAATTTTGAATATGTTTATTGAAGAGCAAGTATTATTATGTCTGGGCTAAGTTGATAATATCTGACTGCCTTCTCTTGATTATTCATACCAGGTATATCAACACAATATCTCTTTTTTTAAAATTCGTCTCTATACGGATGATAATGGATTATGATAGCTTCGATCTTTAAGTTAGTTTAATTATAACTTATAAAGATAATTTATATATTTATTAAACCTCTATGGCAAGAAATTCCCTTTAAAAATTTTGTTAAGAACTTACTCATTTTCTATTTTTATTAATTTTTCAAAATATAATTTAGACTTAAAAAAGAACTCATTATGCATTAATTTAAAACAAAATTATTTAAAAATAAAATAATGACAAGCTAAATTTTAATCCTTACTTTCTCTATTCTAATTTTGTACTGTTATAAATTTTTAAAATATTTATTAAATAATAAACTATAACATGTCTCAAATCGACAGAATCATTGAAGAAATAAAATTATGGACTAAAATTATACTAATGCACCTCTAATCAGGTTCATCAAACTACATCAATAATTAAAATTTCAAATCTTTTAATTATTCAATCAGACTCTAAATACAATTTAAGTATGGAGTTATATTTAAAGACTTCAGAGACGAGATCAAGGTCTTCATTAATAATTATTTAATAGCAAAATAAAAATATTATAAAGCGTCTGTCGGATAAATCAGCTCTAACAAATCTCAAAGCTATATAGAAGGGGAAGTTGGATTTATAAATAATCTTAAAATGGCTTAAATAGTAATCAAAATAGAAATAATAAAGGACAAACACCAGCAATTTTAACATAACTATTTTCAAATGAAACTTGTAGTATTTTTAAATTATTTTCTTTTGAGTTCCTAAGTATAATATAAAAAATACTCGTTCGCAAAAATTATAAACTTACTTTTTTACACATATCTCTCCATAATTTTTCCATAATAATCCCGCTCAAGCTCTTTCTACTATATGTTACGTGAACAGAAAGGGTAAGAAAAATTTGGAAAAACGAGCGAACATACAGAAACATTTGTAAGCTGTCTAAAGAATAATTTTAAGTTAGATGAAACCAAACCCAAATTCATCACTTCATCACCACAAGAAAAAAATTAATTAACAAAAAAGGCAATGAGGCTAAATGTGGAAGAATAGTGAAAGTTGGTTCCTAAAAAAGCTTTAAATACTTTCCAGTTGCTAAACTCTTTTTCACACTCTATCATATGCAACTTTTAGATTAGACAGTTCGATAATTTCTCATAAATTCTAATTATATTTATAGATTTTAGGTTCTAGCATTAATTTTTGTAGTCCTTCAAATTATATAGGTTGTGGTTTAAGATGAGCGAGTGATTAAAGACTAAGGAATTGCAATTTTTCATTCTCGCTATGGAATGCATAAAAATCCATGAGCCTTTCACTTTCGTATTGCCATAGCTTAATAATCTTTACCAAATTAGAAGGCCTTCAAGGCTACAGCTCAATAGAATTAACGAAATACCTGCAAATCTTTACGCTTAGATTCAAGATAACATTGGCGCAAAAATTACTCTATAAATTTTAGATTCTAATTTCATAATAAGTAAATATTTTTTTAATGTTTGCCTGTTCTGCAATTTGCCTATTTTATTTAAATTATATTCATTTTATCCTGCCAATTTGATTATTATAAACGCTCTATACTTAAAATGAATGTATCTAAATAAAGATAAAGTTTATTTTCCTTCAAAAATTTATATTTTAGTGTATCTTATAACAACTTTTTGTCTCTTTATAGGTTGAATATGATTAGTGGAGGGTTGTGAAAAGTTGATCTCTAGGGTATGAAGAAAGTGGAGCGTGCCTTATTTAAATATATTTAATTTTTGAATCACTAATAGAATCTAAGATGCAAGAGAGGAACTTAATGGTGATAGTTTCCAAGCAGGCTGAAAGATTCGATGGCATGTACAACTACCTCAAGATACCAAAAAGTAAAAGATAAAGTCAGAAGGAGAACAAACAAATCTTTTGAGCCATGGATTTAACAACTTTATTAGCGCAAACAACAAACCAAACCTCCCACTCAGAAGTGAATCCTATCTAAACAAGGAAGATAGATAATGTCAAGATGAAGGCTGATGACAAGAATACACTGATGGAGCAAGGTCTAAAAGATTTAAGGAGCCTCATGAACAAACAGCAGACTTGCTTCGTCAATATGGCTGGTGACTACTACCGATGCATCGCTGAGAAACTGTAAATAATGTTGGTATGTTCCACCATTTAAAATAAACAGCTATATATCTAATTGCGTTATATATTAAAAGTTAAACCTCCCTCCGATACACTAATCATATTCAACCTATAATTGAGAAATACTAGGTATAGGTAAAATACAAATACATTATTGAGGAATATATATATACAAATCTATCTATTATAGAAGCTATATTCATAACTTATTAGATTTTGGTTGCCTTAGTCTGTGGTATTGTTTCATTTAATTTGAGTTATTTGCGTTCTTTAATTTCTTTCATAAATCCTTGTCTTCTTTATTTTATGGTACAAATATTCTTGCATTGCACTTAAGTTCATCATAAACATAGTAGAAATATATTATATAAGTAGAAACGAGAGGAGGACTCTCCCTTGACTCATTTTCTACACACTTTATTCAAAGGAGTAGCTCATTTCGAAAGATTTTGTTTTGCTTCGAGGAGTTCCATCTTATCTTTTAGCTTCACTACAAAACCAGATTTTAGAGTAAAGGTTGCGATTAGGTAATGTAATTAAGGCTAAACCCAAAAAATGTATTTAAAATAAGATATACCTGAGAATCTAAAGGAAAATGTTTGTTAAATACAATCACTTCTTGTGCTCTTATCTTTTTTCTTCTAATTTAAACCTCTTTATTAACGTTAATTTTTAAAAGAATGGCTGCTCCTGACGCTCTCCTACTCCATCAGCAACAACAAAAAAATGCAGTTTGCTCGAGCTAACACGAGAGCCTCGACCCTCTCACTGACCTACGACTCCCCCAGTCAAGCAGAGCACCCAACCGCAGAGGGACCTCAACTAGTGGCGGTGGAGTTGAAGCTCCGAACTCCCTCGACCATCTTTAGCTCTCACCCTCGGCAAGTCTTAGCGACCTTACCCTAGGTCAGTGAGAGGGTCGAGGCTCTCGTGTTAGCTCGAGCAAACTGCATTTTTTTGTTGTTGCTGATGGAGTAGGAGAGCGTCAGGAGCAGCCATTCTTTTAAAAATTAACGTTAATAAAGAGGTTTAAATTAGAAGAAGAAAGATAAGAGCACAAGAAGTGATTGTATTTAACAATTATTTTCTTTTAGATTCTCAGGTATAATAAGCAAAAAGGTTTACTTACCTATTGTTTTGTCGATAAATCCCATAAAGCAAATCTCAGATTGAATTTTCGAATGCATAATAATAATGAATAGAATATCGAAAATAACTAATTCTTTGGGTCGCGAAGTCTAATTAAATTTAAAAATTATTAATTAATTATTTCTTCTTTAATTTCTTTTTGGGTGGTAATGAGTCTTGTTCTATTTGAATTGACAGATTTCCAACATTAACCTATTAGTCTCGTTAGTTAAAGAGACATCCATAAACATCAAGATATTTTTTACTAGGAATTAAAGCCTCAATCAAATCATAAAAAGAATCAGGATTTTAAGATGCTTCTCTAACCTTCTCGAAAACGACATTTCCAACAAATTAAAGTTCTGTTATTTAGATCCTCGAACTTTGTTGCTTTTCTTGCTAAAATGCAAATTTATGCACAATAAATAGTATACCAACCTATCTCATCGTATAATGATCCATCTTCATTCAGCTTAATCCAACCAAGAATATCGCATTTTTCTATCCAGCCTTTTTAAGAAGCTAAAGAGCAACTTCTAGTTTGTCTAAGTCACTCACACAAATAAATATCCTTGTTTTTGTAATATTGCAAATAGCATATCCTTGGATATCTAGTTATCTCTAAGAGTTTTGTACTATAAACGACATCCCAGACCAGGGCACGTCAATTACTATTGCACGAAATTAATCCTCCTCGTCATCCGAGATGTGCTCCTCTATAATTTTATTCCACATCTCTTTGTTTATAAGTTGTAAACGCTGAGAGTTCTGCTTGCTCTTGTTGAAGAACATGTTCTAGATGTTGTTCAAATGTACGCAAATCCAAGTCATACTTTTTGTATCTCTTTAAGCTAGCCTGAGAAGATAAGTCTTTGTTGATCGGGAGGGATGCCTTTCTTGTCCTGGACGCTTGCCTCCTTGGTTATGACCATCAAGTTTTTGAGCTAGAACTTATTTTCGTAGATGTAGTCGTTGCAGTCTATATTTAATTTAAATAAGCTCTAAATTTTAAGCGTAATATATTAAGAATCACAGGACAAGGTCTCAATCAGCATGTATTTCTAAGGAAAAACAACCCACGATCAACTAATCATATTCATCCTATATTTCTGCAATTATTTTTATATATTTCTCCTTTCTTTGCTATGAAATTCCTCTCGAGCCCTGAGGTCTTTGGTATTAGATTTCTTTAATCTTTTCTTATCATTTAAAATTTTGGCAGATCTATAACTCATCCTCAATAAGATTTTAGATTTAAGCTTGAATGCGATTCTCTCTATCTAAATTCTTAAAATTTCTTTTTGGAGCTTAAAGATAAAATAATGTCTTTGAATTGTATAATTATCTATGAACTTATTGAATTCTCTGTAAGACTGTATCATTTTTGAAAGCCGATTAATTTAGTTTGTTGACCATACCTATTTTTAAGAGTGGGCTTCGGGTATATGGTCCGTGGACTTTGAGCCTGGAACGTGGACTTATTTTTTTTCCTGTCTACTTTGAGCCTGGAATGTGGACTTTGAGCCTGGAGCGTGGGCTTATTTTTTTCCTGTCTACTTTTATCCTAGAATGTGGACTTTGAGCCTGGAACGTGGGCTTATTTTTTTCCTGTCTACTTTTATCCTAGAATGTGGACTTTGAGCCTGGATCGTGGACTGTCTGGCCTGGAATATGGACTTTGAGCCTGGAATGTGGACTTTGAATCTGGAATGTGTACTTATATATTTTTGATTGATAGTAAAATTTTCTTTTATTTATAGTATATAATAGTCCATACCATCGATATAAAGATAAAATTAATAAATAATATAGACATATTATTATTTTTATGTTGAAGTAATTTTCAATATTATGTATTGAAAATTACATAACAAACTTAGTATATGGTAATTTATATTTCTCATTTTGTAATGTTAAATAATAAAATTATTCATAATTTAGTAGACATATTTACTAGCATATTAATAATTTGCTAAGATCAAATGAAGATATAATTTACACATATTTATTATAAGAAAAATCAGTTTATTTTTTTTCTTCTGAAGATTTGATTAAGAAATTTATACTATGAGCCTTCGTATTTATTAAAATAAAGAAAGATGAAATTATTATAATTTTTAAATTTTAATAACATTTATTTCTTAAAATATATTTCTAATGACTTTTTTTGGGCATTAAAAGAAGGAGTGTAGTACATTAAAGTGATAACTTCTATATTCATAATCATTTATTATTAAATTTAATCGTTAAATTAGTTAGAATATGGAGAGAGCAATTCCAAAGGAAGACTATATTCAACGCATGCTAAACACGCATCTTATTCCCGAGTTTATCTTATGCGTAAAATGCAACAACTAGAATGAGTGCTTCATAAGTTATAACAGTAGCTTCAAAGAAGGCTTTGCTTATAACTGAAATTCGCGTGGTAAATAAGGACATTGTTTTTCACTAAAATCCTCTTAAGATGTACTGTCCTGATTCTATTATTGCTAGAATTTAATAAAAAAGGAATTAAATTAGATATTAAATTAAAATGAAAAAATGGAAAGTTGAAGGGTCAATTGAATAATTAAACCATTCTTTAGCATAAAATTCTAAGAACTTTACCCCTGAACTTTTTGTGGAGCTTAATAAAAGTTAAAAACGACACGGGTTTAAAGAAGACGATGATGAGGATGTTTAAGGGAGTGTAGTCATATCTCACTGCTAAGTGGTACTTAGAAGATAATTCAAGAAGAAACTCATCTTAATTTTCAAAAAGCAAATACAAAAGCTACAGATCAATTGGTGAATCTGCGATTTCAACTGTCAGTATTTGCAACTCTCCATTTATTATTTTAACCAATCACCGATTTTAATTCAAAATTCCAACAATACTATATTTGACTCCTATGATATCCTTTACAATTACTTTCCATCTGGATTTAATGCACTGGAAATGAAGGGTAAACTGGAATAGATAAACAGAACAAGGATTTACTATAAAGTTGCTTGTAAAATATTGCAGAAATTAATTTAATTAAAATTGGTGATTTAAAAAAATAGATAGCAATTTCAAAAGTTGAAATTAAGATTCCCCCCCTATCTTAGCTTGTTAGATAGTTATCAAAGTTAAATGGTTCTTTTTAAATTTATACCCTCAGCCCCTTTAAAAGCAAAAAATTATATCGCGAGTGTCTCCAAAAAGTTACTTTTAAAAACCCTTTGCCATTTTTTTAAAAGTGAATCAAATTTAAATTTTTTAAATTTGATACACTTCAACTGCCACGCATTAAATCCATTTTATTTTAATTTCTAATTTAATTATATTTTTTATTAAATTCCAAACTTTATATGCAAACTTACGAGACGTTATAGCAAAATTTTGGGAGCTCTATTAAGAAACTTATACTCTCTAAAATGATATTTTTAGGTAGATGAAACCATGTGGTCTCATTAAGACAGGAGATTTTACCCATAAAGAAATATATTCGAAAGATAAGTTTGGGTTGTAGGACTCGTAGAAGAGGAAACTTAAAAGGCTAAAATATATTTCGTCTAGAACAGAAATAAAGAGACTTTATAGGAATTTGGGACGAATAGCTGTTAAGAAGATTTAGATATACATACAAGGATGGGTCTTATTAAGCAATAGAATGGGATATTTTACGAAAGAATCATTATAGGCACATTCATGCAGGAAAAAATTAAAGGACTTTTGAACACTCAAATTACGTTGAGGGGATGTGGGGAGTATTGAAAAAGAAGATAAAGAAAATTTACAATGTTATTCCAGCAGAAGGAGGTTAAGAAGCTCTTTTTATGAAAGAATCCATGTGGAGAAGAGAAGTTAAGCGATTAAAGAGATTTGAAGGAACATCTTTAAATCAGTTTGTGGACTATACAATACATTTTTTTCACACAAGGGAAGGGGTTTTTTGACAAAAGGAATTTCTGCATATGTTATTTGTTTTCTTGCACTTTTAATTTTCTATCTTGATTATAAAATATAAAAATAAGATTTCAAGATATGATTTTCAAATAACGAATTCCATAAAAGAATGATTTGATTCCAGATTGAAAAAAATTAAATTTGCGACTTAATAAGTTAAATATAAGACAGGCAAAAATTCATTTACAGATTGGCAAAGCTAATTTTCATATTTTAAACTAAGTTTTATAGATAAATATTGCTGTCACAGAATTAATAAACTTAACTGCCACTATTTTGATCAGAGGAGACTTTGCAGGCAAGCTTTAAATTATTCAATTCCAGTTTCTCAAAGCTAGGAACATTAGAGATTTATTAAACAGCTATATTTATTTAATGGGAAAGGCATTTCTAATATGAATTAATTAAAAGACGTTTGATATTTAAATTCAATGTTGTACAATAATTAAAAAATCTAAACAAAAGTAATTTTTTATTTGATTCACACAACTTTCCAGTAAATTTAAGGATTATAATTAGATGATCGACATTTCAATTTCTAATTATACAATTAAGCTTAAAAGCCCAATTATTTTTTATTATTATAGTGTAAATTATTGAGTACATATTATTATTTGTTACTTTTTCATACGATTAAAAAAATGTTTTATAAGATTAAGTGTAACTATTTTACATGCTTAAGGTAGCATAGAATATATTTATACCATAAAGTTTTAATAATATTTTTATACATTTAAGTCCATGTTCCAGGCTCAAAGTCCACGTTCCAGGCCAGACAGTCAACGTTCCAGGCTCAAAGTAGACAGGAAAATGTAAGTCCACGTTCCAGGCTCAAAGTAGACAGAAAAAGTGTAAGTCCACGTTCCAGGCTCAAAGTAGACAGGATTTTTTTTAGTCCACGTTCTAGGCTCAAAGTGCACAGGAAAAAAAATAAGTCCACGTTCCAGGCTCAAAGTGGACAGGGTGAATGCTAAGCCCACGTTCCATATACCCGTGGGCTTCTCTCTCGTGAGGTTCAAAGTGAATATCTTTTTCCCGCATCACTTTTAATCTTAATTGACATTATTTTAGCTGTTCAAAATTTCAGAACGACTCTAATTTTTTATTTCCTTAATAAAACTGATTATCGGATTGTTGTTGGCTTCAGTCAAAGAATATATTTCATGATCTTAGATTTTGCAGTAATCCACAACTTAATTGTAAGATTTGTATTAATCTGGATCACTAAAGTCTGATGAGAGTTTCAGTTTCCCATTCCTAAAGATTATATATTATTTATGTAGGTCCATCTTAAGACTGTTGGGAGGTATTTGCTGCTTGAGAAAGAATCTAGATGCTTTAATATTCTCATTTTATTAAACTTGCTTTGAGTTAGTTCCATTTTGATTGGAGTCTTCGTATATTTCTGTAGTTTGCTAATTCGCATTACAGGCATAAAAATTAATGAAATGACTTTGTCTCATATTTATAAACTTAACTCAACTTATTTAAATTTATAAAATAATTATAAATTCCACTATCTGCAAACCTATTTTTAATGAACTGACATAAATTGCTCCATCCAAAATAAATATAGTTTAAATCATTAATTATAATTATTGGAGTACTGAAATAAGTTTTAATTTTAAAGGATTATATTTTAAAAGATTTAAATTTAGTAAGACATTCTTATAACTTTTTTTTATAAATTAAATTTAAAAGTTATTTTGACTTACTTATCTCAGAGTTGAGATCAAGCTACGATCTTATAAGTATATATCATGAGACGAACTACTTCTAATAATAAATAAAATATTGCTTAGATCAGAGAACTTCTCTAAGGATCAATCATTATTTCAACATTTATTGAGTACCTTTGTACTATTACTTTAATTTTAAAGTCAAATAAATGCACTTCAATCAGCTTTTTTAAGCTGATGAGCTTACATAGCAATGGCGAAAAATGATTTGATCTTGCCGATAGAAGGATATTATTACTTTTGAATTGACCAAAATTATGTTTGTTACAATGAAGTATACTCTACTTTTAAGCAAATCAGTTTTAAACGCAATCATAAAAGGAAACACTTTAATTTTGATAGCATTCTTCAATAATTTAATTTAAGGTTCGTCAGTGTTAAAAATATCCAAATTTGATATAGATTTTATGCTGTAAAACATTCTAGCTAAATTAAATATTTCTATTGAACTACATTTGTTTCTAACTGTCTTTATGAATGAGGGATCTTTAGATTTTAGTTTAAATTTGTTTATGAAAAGCTTTTTTATTGAAAGCATATATAATAAAACTATAAATATAGGTTAGCAATCTTTATTCTATAATTTATAACATAAATTGAATTAATATAAGTAAAAATGCTTCCAAAGATTTCTTAAATTTAAGATTTAGGCAAAAATAACTGTGAAAGTTTTAAAAAATTGAAATTACATTTACTCTTGCAACTTGATCATCAAAATCTTTATAACAAACTATTTTTAGAAATCATTTTATATATTTATGATGATTTCGAAACATTTTTTTAACAAATATGATTCAAAATTTGTCGTAAATTATATTTTAAGGAATGAGATTGGCAAATTACAAATAATTCTTTCATCTAGAAGGCCAAATAAAATATGTTTTCTGAAATTCAAATTCTATAATTATTTCTTTAATTACAATTGAATGGATAAATTATTTTGTTTTGAATATTTGTAGATTAACTAATTTATTTATTTATTTGGCTCCTTTAAGCAACTGTCATTTTGATATTTTATATTATAAACATAACTTGCGAACTTTTATATCTTTCGAATTGAAGTTATTTAAAGCTATTGTACTGTAAATGTAATTGTATTTAATCAAAATTAAAAATAAAATTTAAAAGTTAGTGTGAGGAGATAACCACCTTATAGCTCAACATCGAAGTTAATTGCGGAAGTAGAATAACTTAATACAAGTTTGGGAATATTTCGCTGACTAGATTTATGAGGAGGGAGTAGTAGTAGTACAGCACTAGTGCCAGAAGACGAGTCAGCGAAATCTTAATTAAATACTAATCACTCAAACCCTGATCACATTAAAAATTAATCGCCAGCCACTCCAATCTCTTAAATCTTAAACAACCACTTTTTAATTAAAGATGGCAGTCACTACTTAGAATAATTAAATCTAATTAATTCCTAAAACATTTTAAAACAAAGATGGAGTTGACTTTCACTTCCTCGAAGAGTTCCTTGAGCTTTATTCATATATTTGCACTAATTTATCTCTGTTTTCTACTATCAACCTAATGTCTTTCGATCACAAGCTATTAGAAAGATAAATTAAATTATAATTTAAAGTAGATTGTAAATTCTTAAACTCAAATTTAATTTAAAGGAGATCTCTCTCGTCATATTGCAATTCTGCTTCCATGCTTTAAAGAGAAAGTTAGAGAATTGTAGAAAGCGCTTTTCACCCAACTATAATCGAGATAGGATATTTATTGCGCAATTTTAGAGAGCGTTGCATGTAGCAGAATAAATTAATGAACAACATTGAGCTTACCTTGATGCTTGCCCTGTACTTATATGAAATAACGAATTCCGCTTGACGTATGAAAATAGCTTCTCAACTGGAGCAAAATTAAACTGGTAGGGGCCCAAGTAAAACACAGGCAATTAAGCTGCTGTACTTTGCTTTTTACATAAGTACCTTTGCAGTAAGTTGCATTATCAACCATGAAAACATAATTTTATCTTCAGTTTTCATCTTATTATTGCAACTGAAATGAGAGCTATATTAGAAAATTGATAAAACATCTACAATTGTTTTTCCTTCGTTAACCTAATAAATACATCTCCTGCTCACTCCTGCTATAATATTGATTTTATTAAGTCTTCTCTGCTTTATGTTTGAACTACTAAAATGACTTTTTGCTCCAGCTATACTTTTAATTGCTTGAGAATTAAAAACAGCTCTCTTCTATATTAATAGGTTCCTCTTCTTAAATAATCTACATATATCTTAGCCGAAATAGCCTTGCACTTTATAAAAGCAGGATGGTTTGCTCTATTATTTAAAAAGTATATTTTCTTGTAGGAGAAACCCATATTCTTCTTCAAAATTGACCTAATAAATTATGTAGATCATGTGTAACTTGGTAAATGCGATTCAGTTAAGATTTAATAACCTTCAAAGTTAAATTTTCATCTCCTTTTTAAAAAATCTCTTTTATAAAACCTTAAACTCTTTTTCTTTGGGCTTGTCTAAAAGAATTTAAATATTGAAAGCCTCTTGGCCTTTTTGAGTTATTTAACTTGACGATTTTATATAATTTATATCATGAAATGCTGAATCGAGAGAACAGAGTTTTTTTGGAACATCCTTCTAGAAAGAGCTAGCTTACTTTTTATTTTGTCTGAGAGACATCTTATTTTTCTAGGGCTTCCTGAATTTGGGGTTAAATAATAGCTGCTAAAATTTAGAGCTTTTTCTTATTTATTTTTATTTATTAATTGTGAGTGACTTTTGTGTATAACACTTTTCCTTCTTTGAGTTCTTTGATTAAATTATCGAGTTGCTCACAGAGAGAGTTAAAGTTATATTAAGCAGATCACTTATAGTACTCTAGGTGGAGAAGACACACGTATGAAGCCTATATCTTCAAACTACTCTTTCTCATCTTGCTAAATTTAATTTTGCAGAATTTTAATTTTATTACTCGTATGGTTCAATGGTCAAGATTTTACCGTGGATTTACATCCTTTCACATTTAAGATATTTTCTAGAATGCTTATTTTTTACATGGTAAAATTCATCACTTAGAGCTTATCCTCTTAAAAATATGAAGAATCAATTAAACTTGTGCATTTGTACTTCAATTCTATTTATAAATCAGCTTCACTTAATGCTATTCGAACATTATTCATTGCTCTTGATTTCTTCACTTAGTGTAAAATTTTGTCCTCCAAAATAACCTCTGATATCTCTCATTTTATATATTCAATAAGATAATAATTATTAACCTAAAATAATTAAAGTTTCAGTTCATAGTTTTTCTGAGAAAGTTACTTATTAAATAGTAATTTAACTTACTAATTATAATTATTAATTAGAAAACAACTCAACTTTATTTTTATACCCTGAAACAAAGTAAAATTTTCTTTTTAAAGATACAAATATTGTTTCTATGAATAGCAACTTATCAAAGCTAAATGTGCATTTTGTTTCAGAAAAAATAGGCTCTAAAAAAGAATTGTATGTTTTGTAACTTAGGATTGCATCCTTCCTAAGATGACTTGTACAAACATCTATTTTTTGAAGAGCATTCTCAACGAAGAGAAAGAGGTATCGATAATTTATTTCAAAGTTATTAGTACTTGAGAAGAAACGATGTGATAGTTTCAGCTGTTCCTTAAATAGAAGGACTCACAGCTGATGAGAGTTTTTTGGATTTCGCAAAATCCAAACCCTCACTCATAAGATATCTACCAGTCTAATGCGATTGGATTCAATTATATAAGAAATGGATATGTTCTTCTTTCCTTGGATAGAGAAGGTATAAGCTTAATGATAGCTGATGCGAAAAAGAAAAAAAGAGAGAGACTTGACTAATCATAAAATTTTATAGTACATATGAAGCCTGAATTTGCTTAGGCACTTTAAGATTCAATGAACTATAGCGGTAAGCTATCTGTATTTTAATCTTAATAATAGTTCACAAGGGGAGATTTGCTCATAAAACAGACCTCTTAAAGAAGAAGAAAGAATGATGATATTGAGGAAGTTAAAATTGAAGAGAACGAGCTCAAAAAAAGCAAGTAAAAATACCTGGAGGAGAATAAACTAATGCGATAAGAATTTGATGGGCTTAGAGAGTAGTTGGACGAATTCAACTCATATATAGATTTGTTCTCATAACTACTTTCTTAATGAGTAATTGATAATGCTGGAAGAGTTGGAAGACAAATTGATTAAATGGAATGAGACTGGAGAGACTGATTGAATAATTGAATCAAAGTTTATTTAGGTTTATTTCGCAAATTATTTAAGCATCTAACATTTGAATAAAACCTTGGTGCCTTTGCTCATTGAGAATACTTTTATCCTCTAAATCTTGTCCTTCTAGGCTAAATTTGTCATTGTTAATTAGATAACCTCCTCTTGATTTACCCCTCTTACAATCAGACTTCTCTGACTAAAAATTCAGGCTATCTTCAATCGAATCCTACAGACATTTCGAATTTTTTGTTTTAGTCATCTTTGTTTCACTTTTAGTAGTAGTTTTCTTTAATTAAGAACTTTTCCCTGTGCTTTTGAAATCAATTTCTAACCTTTTTCTTCTTTGTCGAATGAATTTTTTTCTAAACATATTAAAGTTCCTCATTCTTTCATGATAGCTTATTCTTTTATAATAGCTTTAAGTATTCCATTCTCAAATAATTCTAGCATCATTTGATTAGAAATGTCAATTTTATTGATTAAACAAGGTGGTGAGTCTCCTTCTTCAGATAAAATTTGTGAGATCGACATTTAATTTTAGAGTTGCAAAACTTATTCTTGCTATTACATTTATTTAACATTGTCAGAAATCTTTGATAATGGATAATGTTCAATTTTCTATAAAAATTAAGATTCCTTTGTCTCTTCATTTTGATAAAAAAACTTAAATTTATTTTAATTTCCTCAAGCTCTCTTTCTTAGCCTTAAAATACATAAATTTCTGGCGGGGTCATTTTCAATATGATAAAGCAATAATGCTTTGTAACTGGATAGCTTTTTATGGCTTTGTTTATCCATTAGAAGCCAAAACAAATCTCAAGGAAAGCTTTGAATTTGGCTTTTAGATTATTTAATTATACTACCCTTCTTTAAAGTCTTCCTTACCCCCAATAATTTAAGTGAAAGACCTTTCTGAGAATAAATCTGTTACAATCAAATATAACACTCCATTTGTCTCTATTTTATGATCTGATTTTAAATCCGTACCTCTTCCCTGCTACTCACTCAGCAAGAATATTCCATATTGACTTATCTAGTTTTACAAACTACTTTTCTATCTACGCTTCAACTTTCATTCCTTTCTTAGAGTTTAAAAAAAAGAAAGTGACTCTATTTCTTGAAATTAGACTCTAAAATAGAGTAAGAGGTTGATGCTACTATCACAACAGGGCTTAAACAGATTTATGAAGCCCAAATTTCTTATATATGTTTAAAGTATTCTTATTAAGTGGTGTTGACTCCTTTGGATTCTTTGTAAATTCAATTGTATTTTGATTAAGGATTGCCTTCGAAAATAATTAAATCATAGTCGTCTATGATGTGAAGATTTCCAAACCTCAATGAAATCTGGATCTTCAGCACTAGCCTCCAATAATTTTTGAGTTAGGTAATAAATTGCACACTAATTATACTACTAATTAACATTTACTTCTAATCCTGGTTTTCGTATGTGAGGAGTGATTCTCATCTCTTATAATTAGATGGTCGTTTTTGCCTAAAACTATAACTGGAACCTTATACATTTTTAAAGAAATTAAAATAAGTCCAGCAGATTTTTCATTTTTATTCCAAAAAACAAGAAAATGTTTTTTAAAATAATTTTAACAAAAAGCTAAAATTTACAAATTAAATCCCAAGTTTTAAAAAAAAACTAAGTTTTTTTTGGGGTTTTTTTTTGATTTGAAAAGCAAAGCTCGGGAAATTTTTTAAAAATCTTTTAATCCCTTAAGTTTTTAAAGGTCATCCCCTTTTTTTTAAACTACCTTTTTTTGAAGATCTCTCAATTAATTAAGCTTTTTAAAATCTGCTCTGATCATTCATGATATCTTTAAAGCTTTTGAATCTTTTTTCACTACTTAGATTAGTAAAATCTTATGCAAGCGTGTTAATATTTTTGAGATTACCAATTCAAAATTGGGCTACGATTTTTAAGCTCCTTAAAAATTTGATGAATGAGATTATCTTGCTGTTCTATAAAGTCCCATTTCTAAATTAATATATGATTAATTTAAAGAATAAAGCTATCAAGCTGACTGAAAGTACACGCTAGAAAAAGTGAGCACATCTATATAAAGTCTCCAACCAATGAAATTAGAACATCTCTAATCAAACGAAGTCTTTAGTCTTCTTTGATAAGTTAAATGAATTGTTTATTTAAAATTATGAATGTGATAGGTAATAGTCATATTACTTATAGTGCATGATCGATTTTAATGATGGGTTAATCAAGTATAATTAATTACTTATCTCGAAGACTCTAATGATGGAGTTTCAAGAAGCTAAACCATCGCGAAGGTTCAAGTTCACAGATTTCCAACCTCTTCATACATCTTGACTAGCAACCCTACTCCATTCAAGACATAGACCTTCGACCTTTCATGGAGATTAGGTTTCCTAAATTGAAACTCTGAACAATTGGAAGAGAAGGCACTTCAAGTAGTGAGTTCGACATTCTATATTCATGCACTACACCAGAGCTCAAGTACAGAAGTCATGGACAACATAAAGTTCAGATGTGTTACAGCAACAACTTCATCGTCAGGTTGAACTAGGAAATGCTCCTCCTGACTTCTCAAACACAGAGAGGGACAAATATTGCTCTTCTTATTTTCTTAAAAGATCTATAAATGGTTTTTAAGAGGAGAGTTAATCCTTGAAAACTTCGAACTTGATGCACTATTAGTTATTTATCTTAAAATTATGAAACCATCATTAGTTAAACTATTCCTATGCCCCCTATCAAATTTAATAAGCTCATCTTGATATTGAAATAAACACTCTGGCTCTTTAAGGAAAATATAGCAAGTCCAAGTGCCTGCTCAGAGTGAGGCCTTGTGGCTAAGACAATCATTGAAGCTTATAAAAGCTTAGGTTCCACCTCGATTATCTCATAATTATAATATATAAATGAAATGACAAAAAGCTTCGCTTTAGTGCTGGGTGGGTTTTTTCTCATTTTATCTCCAAGATTTTCAATCATTCGAAACATAATTTAAATTCTACTCTTCATAGATTATCATATTAGATTGATTAAGAAGTCAAGTAGACTTTGACTATTTCGGTTGAAAAACTTTAATATGAAATCGAATATCTTGTTTGTAGATATATTAATATAATCTCTCAAATAATTAGAAATAATTTCTTATTGAATTTTAGCGCCAAGATTGACTTGCTAATTTACTGGATCTTACTCTTACTCATTAAGTTTATCAGACTTGTCACAACAATATTTATGTTATTCTTTTCATTTTGTTTGGCTTGAGTTGTGCTAAATCGTTAAGACTTATCTATCACAGATTTCAGTTTTGTTTAGTTGCCTGGTTGAGTATAAATTTGCTAAGGAATCTGGAAATATCTTAGATATTTGTGAGAACTTTGAACTCTTCAATCTCAAGAACTTTATTTATATCATAATCCATAGTAGGCAGTATCATTTTAGCCTTATCAACCAGCTAAGGGTACTTTACCTCTGAGTATAAAGTCTTTTTTCGTCTTCGATTTATTAAGTTGTGATTATTTTAAGATTAAATAGATGAAATGGAATCATCTTTAATCTCCTATGTCATTACACAGTTTGAGAGATTCAACTTAATGAGTTTTGTCTGTTTAGTTTTGGTTCAGGGTTTAATTTTGAATTTTTGGTTGGTGAGATTGCATTACTTATTTCTTAAAATTTAAATATTATTTAAATTTGGCGGCAAAGCTTTCATTAAGAATCTTAATTTAATATTCACTTAATGAGTTGTTAATTAATTCTTAAATAGAAACATCACTGCCTCTCATTTGTTTAAAATTTAGCCTTTTTGGAGATGTTTCATAATATTTGTTTATTTTCAAGCTACAAGAGTGAGAAGTTTGCTTATAAAAGATTATGAAAATATATTAGTGCATAATTTAGGTGAAATTAACAATTTCAGAGTAAGAGCAAACAAAATCTTATCTCTGAAAGAGATATCATGTTTTAATTCAATTAATATTCTTAATACATATTAAGTCAACTTAATTCTTAATTCATACAGAGTGAAAACTAAAACTTTCTTCCATAATAGATAGATTTTAACATTGCTGAGAGTAGTACTTTTCAATCAAGCAGAGTAAATAAATGTGCAAAATAGCATTCAACCTCTCAATCATTTATGCTTTTACTTAAGTGAGAACCATTATTTTTGAAGAGAGAAAATTGCCTATTTTCATGAGAAAGGAAAGGAAGACTCAATCATATGTTATTAAAAAGATAAAAACTTAAGATTATACAAACCAATTTACTTGGAGCTATCTACACACTCTCAATTCTAATTTTATACAGCTAATCAAATTTAAGAAACTTCAGATTGAATATTTGCACTAGTAAATGAATGGAAGCAAGTCAAAAAATGTTTATTACATTTTCAATTACCTTCTTTTTTTTAAAATTCATCTTTATTTTATAAGAGTAGGTTTAGTGATCAGAGCAGTGTTTGAGGATTTTTCACTTTGACATTCGGGGGTATTTAATTTGTAATTGACATTTTTTATATTTAAAAAATTGTTTATTTATTTTAGCGATCACCTATAAGTATTTTACCTATATCTTTGTTTATTGTGATATCGGTTTGTTTTATGTAGAAAATTAAAAATATAAAAAATTAATTTATTACTGATTTAGTAATTTTCCTGGGTAAATAAAGCTGAAATTCTATTTTCTTAAAAAGCTAATTATTTTTGAACAAAATTTTAAAGAAATTTGGGAAAATACCTCAGAAAAAATTTCTGAAATATTTTTAACCAAGCATTTGTTTAAAATGGGGGAGTAATCTTATTTTATGTTTCTTTTCTGTTGATTGCAGGAGAAACATTTATAAGTATCTTTGCATTTCTTCATTTGTAAACTTGTTCTAGCAGTTTCTCAATATCCAAGAGTTGTTGAATCTAGAGTTACTAAAATTTATTATTTAACTCTTTGTCTAGTTGCTCACTGGGGAATGCGTCTGGTCTAGAATATACTGTCGGGTCTTTTTAATTTAATAATGATCGAGATAAGTTGTAATTGGTTATATATTACTAAACAGTAAGGAAGACTTCCATTACCCTTTAAGAATCTGTTTATATTATCGTATTGTAATGATCTAATACAAAAATAAATGTGTTGCCTTATGAAAGAAAGGCCTCAAAATATTCAAAATGACGGTCAACATTCGCTCCGCTCAACTAGCAGGCTGAGGGAGGAAGCCAGCTTGTACCACAGTCGTACAATGCCTGTGTAAATTGAGAACTCGAGAACCTCGCAACACCTTGAGACATCATCGAAGGTGAGCTAGATGCATACTCCGGACCATCTTCGATGACCTGAGGTTGGTGCGAGGGCTATTCGAGTGGCAATACACGGCTGTAGCGTACTGTGGCTTACAGGCTGGGTTCATCACCGTCTTAGCTTGAGCAAGTCAAACTCCAAATATTATAGATAAGAAAGTGAAAATACTTGTGTTAGGATTAATTTTTTATGATATCTTTATTCATTAATTGTAAGAAAGCTCGAAATACTCAAAAATAACTACATGATCATCCTATCTCAGTTTCATTTGGACTCTAAAAGTGGATGTACACTTATAGAGTAATAATAGCAGTCTCAAGATCAACTCATCGCAAAAATTGTTAAGAGTGCAGCGCGCACTACTCTCAGATTTGAAAGTTGCTTTGCAGATAGAAAGTTAGGAGTTGCAGCTGTTCCTCATCGCATTTCTAAGTTTCAAGATGTGCACATCATTTTTGATTGATCTAAGACCTTCGACAAGCGCACTTCAGTGTTGGAGTAGCGGGCGAGATCTCCATAGATATTCCTTATCTCAAGATTATCGTAGACTAGTGTAGCAAACATGCTATCGTTGAAATGGATAAGTAAAAATGTGAAGTGAGTGAAGCGCGTATATGAACTTCAATAAGCCATTTATTATAAATAATGAAATTAATTATACACGACTAGCTGCTCAGGTGTGAGGGGATAGCGTGAAGTTTGTATGTGTGACGAAGCTGTGTTACACCAAATTCATAAGAAGAGGAGTTGGTACGAGAGCACGATAAATAGAAGTTCAGAGTTAGAAAGTAATATAAATAAGTGGTACTGCGGAAGTGCGAAAGACTCAGGCTTAGAAGCTTATTCCCTCGATCTCGCTCTATCAAGCGAGAGATACTGTAATTGCGTCCTTAAGAAGCAAAGAGAAGATCAAGACTGTGAGACGTTCTACTGTTGACAACTCAGGCACAAAGAGAAGGAAACGAAGAAGGCATAACGTGAGTTGAACATATCAGTTTTTAATGGTTCATACTCGCAGAGTTAGAACGGCATTGGAGTTTATTACTGAATTAATTAAGGGACACGTATAAGAAAGTGCTGCTCTATCATTGATGCATGATTAAGCATGATACAGAGATTTAAATAGTGATAAGTTGTAAGCGAGTGGAGAAGAGAAGCAAAAGTGTTGGCGAGATAAGTAGAGTTGAATATAAGAAAAGTATTTAAGCTTAACTAAATGACTTAAGTCACTTTTGTATATTGGGTAGAAGGATTCTTTAAGAGGTTCCTTTCTCTCTGTTTGGGCAGATGGACTAGCTTCTCATTTCGAAACTGCTCCCCACGGCAACTATGTGCTCTCGTCGTCCCTAAGTTTCTATAGTGATAAAAGACGTTGCTCACCTCGATGCTTGTATATTGCATTCCGTGCTCTGAATACCTTGCTCTACTCCTCATTAAGTAGAATGCCATAGTGCCAGGATTTCTCTACAGACAGTTAGCTTAAAACTACTAGAGAGTTGGATATAACATAGTAATTCTTGTTTTTTGGGTGTAGTCACTCTAGCTAGAAATCTCTTGTGTGTGCATCCATGATCTCTTTGCGGTTTGCAGACAGTAGCAATGGGAGCAAAAGGAAGAACTTCTGTCGGCAACTTGTTTGGAAGTATGCTTGTTAGGTAGGAATGGAACCTCGTTCCACATGAATCGTCATACATATTAGTAAATTGGGAGTCTCAGGATAGATGGTTCCATCATGTTGACAATCGATTGTTTGAGTGAGTTCTTCTCATGCAGCAGAATTGCTTTGAGGAAGAGATCTTTGTTCCATAAATGTCGGAAGAAACCAACTAAGATTATTGTTTCTCCATATGAGAGCTTCTTACTTTGCTAAGTGAGGTATGTAGAGGTCTTCCTTGCTCGGAACATGTTGCTCAACTCTTGCGGCTTCCCTCTTAATCGCTTAACATTCATTTTCCACATCTTGCTCGAGTATCGTTGTTCTATTTGAAAATCAAGTTATTATTATTGATAGATCCGAACGAAGCTAAATCTTACTATTTAATAGTGAAGATCTGATAGAGGATAGATAAGCTGAAATAGAATAGAGATAGAGAACTAAGCGAATCAGGTGGGTGCAAATTTTGAGATGGAGCTCCTTTTTATAATGTGGATGTCAATAAATTAATACTAATTAACTTTAAACTTATTATAGCAATCTTAAATGCTGGCACACTTATTAGTAGCATTAATATCGAGTTAGCAATGAAATATATAGAGCCTATTTTCTTAAGCTTCTCGTGACGTCGAATTACAATGGTTGTCAAGAATTAGTAAGCATACAAATGGTTTGACTTAAATTGAGAAAATAAGCAGAATAAGAGTATAGAAATAGGAGCATATTTAATAAGTAATAGAGAAGATATGAAGAACATCAATAAAGACATTTTTGCACTCTGAGTTCTCGTGCGTGCTCCATGCACTAAGGCAACACATTTACATATATAATAAAGTGGCGGCTCTTCATAATTGAACTTGAATTAAGAGTGGAAAAACCTGCTAAGAGAACAAGTACTAACCTTAAAGCAAACCAAGCTAGAACTAATGTTCGGAACAGAACCAAACAGATGCTTGTGATGCCTAAGTGCAAGGGAAGAAATCTGCTGAACTTGAGCTCGAGATAGAGATCTCTGTGTCTTTAAATTGTACCAGAGTGAGAAATCGTGGGGCGTTTTACTATCGCACCTGATTGCCCTTGTTGTGGTAGAGATCAAATGAGAGAAGAACTTTTGAATGCGAATAATTCAACGACAGTTTGAATAATCTCAGCTCAGACGGCACATCAAGAAGTCCATCAGACACTAAGATTAAAAAAATATAACAAAAAGTGGGCGGTCGCTATCCTTGCTCAACTGTGAGCATAAACATCTCGTCGACTCGCTTCTCAAAGAAACACTGAGAAAGACACGCTGCCGAGTTCGTAATTTGAGGATAAAGAAACTTAGGAATGGTGCTCAGCTAGCAAAGGCAAGCACATAACCTTGAAGGTTCAAGACAAAAAAGGAGCAAGAGGAGTAAGAAGAAAGAGATTGAGTTTATTAGCGAAATTGAATCAAGAAGAACCTAGTATATGGGTTGTGATGTAAATGTTGTCAGCTAGATCAAAGAAATCATAGATGATGAGAGTGTAATTTAAGGAGATGTAGTTCAAAATATTAACCATCAAAATTGCTGATGCGAAAGCGAAGAAGACAACCATCTAAACAGAAAGTAATGGCTAACAAAGATCTTCCTTATGAAATACTAATATTGTAAAGAGGAAGAGAGAGAATTTGATGTCGCGGAGATGAACTGACGTGTTGGAAAGAACGAAGGGTAACATAAATCTTTGAAAGTAAGGTTCGTTTAATCTTGCTGGCTTAGTTTCTTAGTAGATCATTGATAACATCCGCATTTACGCACTTCCTAATGGGAGATCAACTAAGAGAATTTCTCAGCATGAAGCGCTAAAATGCCTAGTTACTGCTATTCTCACTGAACTTCGTTAGAAGGGAGTGTGGAAGTGGATGGTTGGGATTCGTGTCACAGAGAAATTCAGCAGATGAACATGCATGATATAACTTGACCAGTCAGAGAATGGTCATAGACTTCAACAGAGTGTAAGAAGAAGAAAACATTGAGGATATGGACATCGGTGACACGCTAGTTTGAAGCTACTTCATAGAGACATGACTTGGTCAACGTATGTGCAGTCGGACATTTTGGTCTATAGTGCAACATACTTTGAAATCGATATGAAACAGAGGAATACTCTAGTGGAAAGTGAAGAGATGCAATTACACTGAACTTAGACAAATATAAATCTATTTAAAAAAAGTTAAAACTTTGAAAGTAAAGTAAATCATAGTAATAATAGCAACTTGAAACTAATATTCGTGATGCTGAGAAAACTTAAAGGTATAGTAAATCTTTATATTTAGTATCCTCATCACTTCATAAGAAGACTTTTGATTGCTGTTTAGAGTTAAAATTTAGCATGAGTTATGATGGTTAAAGAAATTAATTATACAACTTATTTTACTTGCTTATTCATATTTGGGTTGGGTGTTTGAATGTGCGTATTGTTGAATTGTGGGACGGGCTTAGCTTCAAAGGCAAATTTATATTTAATATATATTTTAAATTATAGGAAGAGATGGATGTTAATAATATAAATTAAATTACTCGCATATTAGCCTACTCTCAAATTTTACGTTAAATGATACTATAGGACACATCTGGCCGTATAATTTCAAAATACAATTTAAAAGTTAGGATATATCTGGGTATTTTTATTAAGAATACTTTTTTATTGATGTCTATAAATAAATGATAGCTTGAACCTTAAACAGCAAATGATGAGATATATGTTTAATTTTATGCGAAACTTTATTCTTCAGTTCTCTTACTTCTGAAAAGCATTCGAACAAATAACAGAAATCTTAAAATTCTCAAACTGACTTTCAAAGAAGCCTGTGAGATAGACATATATCTCGTGCTCCTCAATTGCTTAGTCCTAGACTCTAGAATAGTCTAAAACTACTTGATAAGTATATTAATATAAGAGATAAACATAATAAAGGTTGAGTATGATTAAATGATCGTCGATGAGTTTAACTTAGAAATACATTTAAATATTTTTTGGTTATCCAAATTTTACTTTAAAAATTAATAAATTTTAAAACAAAACGAAAAAAACAAAAACACAAACAACAACAAAACAACAACAAAACCAAAAACAAAAAAACAACAACAAAAAAACCAAAAACAAAACAAAAAAAAAAAAACAACACAACAAAACAAAAACAAAAACAAAAAAAAAAACAAACAAACCCAAAACAAAAAAACAAAAAAACAACAACAACAAAAACAACAAAAAAACAAAACAAAAAAACCAACAACAAAAACCCAAAACAACAACAACAATGATTCACTTAATTAATCATAAAACAATTAGAAGAATTTTTATGAAATTTGAGAACGATTAATTTTTACGAAATCTAAGGTTTGATTGCTCAACTCATACCTTAAATATTTATCACACATTTTTAATCTACTTACTTATGAGGTTTTCATCATCTTCTTGAACATCTCGGCCTCATCTCATCAATGGTGTCTTCTGTGGTAATCAACAATTAGCCTGTGTCTTGAGCACTACCACCGCCTCGATTATTGACTTGTTCTTCTTTCGCTTGTAAATCAGTAGCATCAGCTTCTCTAAGTTGACCATCACCTTACTTTCCAAGTTGCACAAGCTGTTTACAACCTGATCCTTGGATTGCCGCTAGATAGGAAAGTTTATCGAGGAGAATGTATTTATTTTTTGCTAGATGCAGCCCATCATCTGATTGAAGGCAGCCTCTGACTCAATCGCGCATGCTATGATGACCAAAGTGTCTCTCTCGAATCGCAGTTGTAGCCATAGCACCCAATCATTGTGAGTATCAGGACTCCTGAGTTCTATGTCTAGATCAGCTCGAGGTTATCTATCGAGAGCCCCACTGCCACTTTGGTCTCACCGTCTTCCACCACCAGTTTCTTGACCTTATAGATCTCGATTTCATCTACAAAATGATCAGTAGATACTGACTTGCTCTATCATCTTTCGATTTGCAAAGCTTTTCCATCCTCACTCCCCCCAACCTTTCCCCGTTATTAGAGTCTAAAATGAGAGGGTGATAGTCAAAAGTGAAAATTTAAATTATGATTTACAAAAGGGGTTTTAAAATTATCCCCCGGGAAACGTGAAGTTTGGACCCCGCTAGTGAAAAACCCGTGAATCGTTAGTTTTAGAGTGAGCTAGATAAAATGTAGAGTTATGCTGGTGAAATACGTGAGATAGTAAAATAATGATTCTAGATAAATTAGAGTAGTTAGATATTTTTGAAATGAAATTTAAAAATTCAAGGTAAAATGCTGATTTTTGAAAAATTGTGCTTCTGATTTTGCTTTGACCGTGTTACACTAATCCGAACCTGATTGTCTGGAGCCATCTCTTGATACTGAGCACCCACAGGTTGCTGCCCAGAGTCTCAAGGAACAAACATGTTTCGAATGGTCTATGATCTAAATTTGCAGTAAAATGATATCTCCAGATAAAACCTCGCCTGTTCGTGATATCACTTCTTTACTACAACTATGAAATTATTGAGGTCGAGCCAGCTCCACTTCAAAATGCGATGGTTTTGCTAGCCACTAGGCCAAATTCTGAATAAGCTTTGGCTGGCGAACTATATTTTTCTCAACGAGCCGGACTCATTATCACAAAGTCAAAATGAGTTCCTAAATTTGATAATGGGAATATAAGAGTGGTGTAGCTTATTATCGCTACTTTTAATAACTTTAAAATCGATTCGTAGGTTATTCGACTTCTTCCCAATACATTAATGATTCTCAATATGCCTTTTATTCAGCTTCAAAAGGAAGATTAAGGGCTTAGGCTGATAAAAGATTTGCCAATTCCTTTAGTTCGAGATTTCATTTACATATGCTCATTTTCTCAGGCGGCTTCATACAATCATCTAGATAGCTTTATCACAAAAATGAATGAGCTTTTTGTAACAAAATGGGATTTTATAAAGTAGGAAGACTTCTAAAATTTGTATAACAACATTTCATTAGAGCTTAAGGAGAGAAATCAGAGGTGGTTTGGCAATTTGAACTCCATTGGCTGAAGATTTCGTTCATTTAAGCCATGAAAAGGGATGAAGGGGATTAAAAGATTTAATAAGTGATTGATGAGGGCTGATTTCACCCAACTGCACAAGTTGATGGCTTTTCTAAGCAAAGCGGAAGACCTGAACTCGAAGGATTTGAAGAAATTGGTTGAAGAGTTTATGGCTCTTAATAGAAGTTCGTCAAACAAATAAGTGATAGCATTTGCAAACGACAAGTTCTCATTCGATGAAATTATTTTGCTAAGAGAGTTTTAAGTATCTCTTGGCTTTGATTAGCTTAGTCAGGAGAAGTGCAGTTTAAACTTGATACAGAGTATCCAAAGTTTGTGTTTATCAATTTCGGTTTCGGAAATGGAAAAACTTTACGATGCACTTCTCTTGCAGCAATATTCAGCCTTAAGTTTCAGTAGCCAATCTTCGTCATTGAAAAGAATGATAATCTTATACTCAGAGATGAGAAAAATTTTGGACCTCATCTGAAAAGATCGGGCTAGAAGTAAATGTCATACAATATCAGAATTAAAAAAGAGTTTATTATCTGACACAGAAGAGCTTTGCGTAATGCTTGCTAGATGAGACTTTCAAAGAGATATAGATGAAGTCAAGATACATCTTAGACGAGTTTAACTGGATTCTTTTTTAGGAAAGCGTGAGTGCTATGAATGAAACAATCGAGTTTATAAAGGTTTGCCTGGTTGTATTGGCTTTACAAAATCCACTCTGAATGAAAAAGAAAAAGCATGCCTTAGCCTTGCCTTAGAGGCTGAGGAAATACGGTTTCCAAAAATCAATTCAATTATGGGTGACAAAAGGGTGGTCAAGAGAGAAAAGTGAGTCCACTTTGCAAAAGTTAAAAACAAGTGTATAAAATTTTTAAATTTTCAAGCCTCAAAATGATCACCTTATGGGGTAAATTTTAAAATCAAAAAACGAAGATCGCTTGGTATTTTTGAGATCTTAATGCTAAAGGAAAAAATTTGCCTGATATAGGTTGTTAAGTTATCGTGACTACTTAGCAGGATTATTTTAAATCAATATTCAGTCTTTGCTAAGCTCAAGTTCAATTGAGTCCTGTTGTAATCTTGGCATCTAACCCGTATTTTATTTAGAAGCGAACTTCAAAAAGTATAATAACTTTCCATTCTATTCTCTGAGGACAATGAAAGGAATCAAGGTGGAAGCTTCAAATGAGAGATAGTTTAATCAAAGAAATCAAAGAAACTAATACTGTGTTTTCCTGATGACAGAGTAGCAAGGTCGAGGCACAGACCTTAGATTAAATAAAGATATTGAGTAATTAGGCACTTTTTGTCATAGTGGCTTACTTGTTTTCAGAGAGATCTTGTCTATAGATAATAGAAAGAGTGGGTAGGCAACAAAAGAAAGGGCAGTTTACTCAAGTAGTTTTCAAATAAGGCTCATAGCTTACTTTTGCTTAAGAGAGAGAATTGTATTAGCATTTGACTGAAAACTAAAGCCATTAAAAATTATCGTAGCTATAAATCCTGCTTTTAAGCTAGAGTTTCGAAGATAATCGAACCTCAAACTAACCTGAGGAAAGTTAAGAAATGGAGATTTAATATGAATCTGTGGACCTTACTTTGAATGAATAAGATGAGACTAAGTAATTTGAATTTTTGCAAGAATAAAAGATCCCTAAAAACAATTTACAAGAGAAGGAAGATGGTGGACTCGATTAACCAAGGGAAACTGAATCTGAGAGATCTAGTAGTCCTCTCTTATCTGTGAAATGAATGAGCTCTAATGTATGGTGGATGAAGCGGGTGATTCTTTGACGATTAAGGAAATAATAACTTCTTCCCCTTATTTAAAGAAGCTTCCAAATTCTAATTTAGTAGAGGAGAGCTCAACGGCGATGCACAAACAATGCTCTAAGCAAGAATAGGAGGAGAAAAGATGTCTAGAAAAAGAGAATTGAAAGCAATGTATAAGTCTTCGCCAGAGAAGGGATCGAACAAATCCAATTCGACAAAGAAGCCAAAGCCATCAAAATCTAGCAAAAAAAGTAATATTGGTAGTTCTCTAGCGAAGAAATTGATTGCCCCATTTAAGAGTTATCAGGCAATAAAAGAGGAGAGAATAGAGGGGGCTATTTGGCTAAAAGTACAGAGCTACCAACAAGAAAGACTAGATCCAAAACAATGAAGGTGGTAAAACTCAGCTGAGACAAGAATGTGAATGATTACAAAGCTTGATCAATTAAATTTTAATGTATTCTTTGATGAATTAATTTAAATATCAGAGGTTGATGCCTGCTTCCATCATTCATCAGTTCGTTATTCTAACTTATCTTTTCATCATTGTCTATGATTCCTTGATAATGAAGGGAGTGCACTAAATCCTTGTACGAATCGAGTTCATCAATATACTCTTTCATCCCTTCAAACTCCTGCCCCATCCTTTTGTTTACCTCAAAGTACTTTTGCTTGCTATTCTTGAGCTCCTTTTCTTCGACTTACACCTCTTCTATTTATTCATTTTTTCTTCTGTGCTGAGAGAATTTATTAAGGAGATGATCTGATCTGCCTTTATGAACTAGATATATTAATAAAGTAGGCTGAATTCTTACCGCTGTAGTTTATAGAGTCTTATAATGCCTATGCGAACTCAGGCTTCATGTGAACTATTAGATTTTAAGAGTTGTAAAGTTTCTGCCTTCGCTTTTACTTGGCATCTTGAATCATTTAATTGATGCCTTCTCTATCAAGACTCAGCAGGACGTCACAAATCCACTTCTTTTCTAAATGTAACCAGTCGCATTAGTCAGGTAGATACTTTAAAATTGAGGGCTTTGGCGTATTGCATGAAATCATCAGCACTAAGCCCTTCAATCTAAGGCGCTGCAGATACAACGACCTCGCTTCTGCGAAGGTACTAAAAGAAATTATGCTCGATAAATATACCTCCTTCTCCCCATTAATGATACTTTTGAAATAGTAAGTATTAGTGCATGTCATCTATGCGAGGTAACCGTTGCAATCTTGGGAAAGGAAATTGTAGAGCTCTTTGTATGAGTCAATTTTCTCAGTTATCTGATGGATATTGACTTATATTTAATTCTTGCCTACTCCAGATATTATAGTTTAGATAAATCTTTACCAAAATCGACTAGAGTAATTTATTTGTAATTCCTAATTAATAACTAATAGTAAAAGGAAAGAGTTGATTATATAGTTTTTATGTGAAATACTATTCTATATAAATAACTCTTGTATGCGGAAAATTAATTCTCACTCTGGAGTTATAATTATATTAAATATATGAAAATGCAGTAGGATATAAGGAATTTTTTTAGAAGGGGTGGAGTTGGTAGAAATGATTCTAGCTAACAGTAACATTAAGGCTCAGAGGACTCCCTAAATTCAGGTGAGGACTTGGAGGTAAAGTTTAAATATCAGTGCACTCATATCATAAGACATTCCTTGCTAGAAATCCCGAATTATTAAACAAGACAACTATCTCTTTCAAGTATTCAAGAGCTTGAGCGAGAACTCGCTCCAGTTTAACATGAAAGACTTTAGAGCTCTTTAGATCCATACAGAGTGCTCAGTATTTTGTAAATGCAAGATTCAGGAGGTACATTCTTTAATGGATCAGAGATTTAGAGCTGCCTTCTTAAGGCAACAAGGTAGAATGTTATCTCATAACTAGAAAAACTAGGAGAATTAAATGATGAAGATCAACTATCTGAAGAGATCAATAGCCATTTTAGTAAAATGGAGACTTAAATTGCTGCCTCTTAGATACAGCAACAAATTAAGGATTCCTCAATTTAAAATAAGAAACTTTTTGTAGAATCAAGCTATGTATCTAGCGTACAGGCAAATGAAAAGAAATTATCATAAAATAAGAGCCTCTTGCCCTTGATAATAGACTTAAAGAGAGATGGTTGCTGTTATTCCTCTATTCTTAAGAGATTTAGATTTTCATATTACAAGCTAAGGAAGATCCTCTACTTTTAAAATGCAAATTACCAGAGCTCCTAGAGGAGCCATCAGGAAATATAGAGATCTCAGAGGGCGCAAACAGCAAGAGCATTGGAAAAGATACTTACTAATTCAAGCATTGAATTCAACTTGGGATCTTTACAAACCTCTTTACTGAACCTTCATAAAATAAAGTGCTCTTAATCCTTTCTCAAAGAATTCTAAAGAAAGACCGAAAATTTCATTCAAGAAGATCTATCACTTAAACTAACGAGTAAATTATACCTAATCTCTTAAATGCCGAGCTATTGCTTCTCAAAAATACGTCGAGCTCTTGTTCAGTGGGTGCGTTATAACTAATATTGACGAATGTAGCATTAAAAATACACATTCTTAAAATTATTCCTGGAGTAGGAAGTAGCAATAGCCTTACACTAGTTTGGGCTAAAGGCTTAGTCAAATAAGCATTATCGCCGGGATAAGTTCAGCATGTGAATGCTAGTATCAAGTTAATTAAGTACGCAACAACAGTATTTGCTTCGTAAATTTCGTATTGCAACTAGCACTGGCTCTTTAAAAGAGGACGACGAGGGGAGATCTAAGTGTATTTTTATGATTGACTACGCTACTTACCATAAAAGCAGTTATTTCCAAAGAAAAATTGCAAGACATTGCATCCCTTTTTTCTACTTTAATCCCTATTAATTCGACTTAGCTCCTGTGGAGATACTCTTCTCCTGCTTAAAAAGAAGTTTGAGAATAACTCTTCCAGAGCTGAGGGACGGGAAAAGAAAGTAATTTTTTTGATTTCTTAACTTTCATTGGTTTTAATAACAGAGTGAAGCAATTGTTTGATCTATAAAAGTACTCTAAAGTTTGCCATTCGGCAAAGATGCTTAGTTCCTTTATGATTATTACTCGCTGTCGCATCTAAAATAAATTTTTCAATCAAGTCTCTCTAAAATAGAGTTAATAGGACTCCTTAATTGATAATAAATAACTTCTTGAAGCTCTGGATTGAAATCTAAGTCTTAATTCGTTTTGCTGAGCAGTGTTTTTATATGAGCTCTGACTATGAAAGTCTTAATAAAAATTCTTCTGGATAGTGGATAGTTCGAGGTAATGATGATGATGATGACAAGTGTAATTTAACCATCGAGTAGAGTCCTACTCTTCCTGTGAGCTTTAGCTATTTTAAATATGTTCTTCTATCAAATCTTTATAATTAAAGCTGTAGATAGCCACGATTTTAAATGAGTAAAGTGAACAGAATCTTATTTATTTTGAATCCAAAATGTCGATTTATAAATCTACATTATTTTAAAAATTCTTCTTTCGATTCGCTGATTAAATTTTTTATTAATGAACGTTGAAGATCGAGCAATTAAGTTCTAAAATGCTTAAAATTGCGATATTTTTTGCTACAAATTCAATTGAGAAATATCATACTCTGTCGAATTTAATATTTAAGTAAAGGCAGTTATATTTAATCTCTCCTTGCCAAAATATTCTAAAGATATCTTTTTGGCCTGATTTATTATCTTCTTTAATATCAAGTTATGTTTTTAAATTCTCAAACTGCCTCAGAGAATGAAGGGAAAATCAATTTATCTGTAAAAACCTCTACAAGGTAATGCTCTAAAGTATCACAGAGAATTAAAATTCTGAAATCAAATCCAAGTACTCGAGATAATAGCTGAAGTGAAAAAAGATGATACCAAAGATGAGATTGAGGTGCCAAATAAATTTTATGCACACTTGCTGAGTTTTGTTATTCACTCGAGCAATTAGTTATCTTGTCTCAATAAATGAGAAGACTGCTGCTGGAGACTGTGATTTTATTTTTATAAATCTTATAAATAATCCATTCTTTATTTATTGAGATAGAATATTTATGATTTGCCAATAAGTATTTTAAAATTTGAAATACTTAAACTTTTTAATTTAAGTCCTTGATTTGTCTGGATAACTTAGTATCCAATAAAGCTTAAATAAGTTTATCATAAAAAAAAAATTCGTCAACTTCAAAATATTGAAGCTATAATAACCTAAGGAACACGACGAAATTATTTCAAGGTTATAAATGAGTTCAATCCAAATTTTTTAGGTTGCTCCATGTTAAAAAGTATGTTATATATAGTTAAATTTGAGTTTAGAGTCCTCTGCTAGCTTCGAAAGTTTAGCTTCTAAGTTGAGATAGTGGCGATAACTTTTTTGAAAGATAAATATTATATTAATTTTAAAAATATATTTTCTTAAAGTATGCCAAAGTTTAAATATTAGAGAGATTTTAAAGTTAGGGGTTTTTAAATTTAAACTATCTTAAGTCATTTTAATATTACCAACATGGAATTTTAATATTTAACGTCTTTTAATTAATTCAAATTAGAAATGGAATTTTAATAATACGCATTTAACTGTATTGTACATGTCCTAGCATGATTCTGAGATATAGCCTATAAATTCCTTCTCATCTTTCCTTCACAGTCTCGGCTATCCTTCTTCTCCTACAGTACCAGAACCAACTTCCAAGTCTAAGGCCTTGAAAAAGTGGGCAGTTTTGGAAAATTAATTCCGGGAATACAATATTAAAATTCTTATTTTATTTAAAATTATTTAAGATGAAAGAATAATATTAAAAATTAGTTATAATTATTTTTTAAAGTTTGAAAAGTTGTAAACATCCTTTCAAGTTATAGAAAACAATTTATTTATATAAACAATGAAATCGAAGCAAAATTTTCAAAGGCCTCTTAAATTTTTAGACAATCAGAACTCAAAGATTTTGAAAAGCAGTTAGGCTTAAAATGAAGTCTCTGAGGGAATTAAAGAATTTTCCCCAGGTAGATATGTTAAAACATATAGCCTAGAAAAAAGTACTTATCTAGAGTAAACTTAGAAGAATTAAATGCATCTAAGCAAGGATGGTGAGTTAATCAACTCTAATGATAACTCAATATAAAGTTTGGGAAGCAACTACGATGGTAATCCTTATCTCTCACGTGCAGATAAATATAAAACTTCCTAGTAGACAATTTTAGAGTTAATAAAGAACAGATAAATATATCGATATTTCATCTATTCAAGCATAAAAATGCAAATTCTCTTTATTATAAATAAAACATAAAGATATGCGACAAAAAGAGACTTCAAATATCAAAAAGAAAAAGAAAAAGTTCTATTACGACATGAGGCATGTTAAAGATTAATTGATTTAAAAGTATTTCTGGACGCTCTGCAAGGTAAATAGATTAGGAAGACACCAAACAAAACACAAGGAGTTCAATAATTTTTAAAAAAATTTAAGGCTGGTTACTATTAAATTTTAAGTACGTCGAATGGAAGAAATTGAGATTAAATCTCTAATCACACAGAAAAGATAGAGGAGAGCGTTCAAGCATTCATTGATAAGGAGATTTAAGCAGTTATATATTTCAAGAAGTTCAAGAAGGATTAGAGTTTGCAATACTAAAATTTTAAAGGATCTAGTGGAATATCATAAAAAAAAGAAAATACCTTGAAATTAATTCATCCCACCATGTAAGAGAAGGATGAAGAAATCAAATAACTCTAAGATTCAATAGGTATTTAGAAAGAGAAGATATTCAGCCAAGAGGAATATTTGAGAGAGTTTTACTCTAGAATAAAATATGGCTAGACTATTATAGACAAGTTGACGGCCAATGTGTTGCTAATGGAGAATGAAAAGCAAGAGCTGCTTGAGGAATTATGTGATATTAAAATTGGTTTTAATGCTCTAGTCGAGGACGATGTGCGCCAAATAAATAGTAAAGATAGAGATAGAGTAAATGCTCAGAGATTTATTATGGTATAGAATTTAATAAAAAATCGTCTGTCATAACAATAGTAATTAATTAATTAGATTTATTTATTCGCTAAAATGGAAAAGGCTAACCATCAACTACGCACCTAAGCGCTGCTAAATTGATTAGAAGCATTAAAGTTTAGAAATCTTCAACAAAAAAACAATTGGTAAGTCAATGTTCGATGTATGTAATCCCCAATATTGAAAAGCTCCATAAATAATTAAATAAAAAGAAAGATAAATACGAGATAGTGAAATTATGAGACTTAATTCAGTTTTCTGATTCTTATTTATTTATTTCTTCATTCTCATTCTATTATTTAGGTTTCTACTTGCCCTATTATTGAAAACTGCAATTTAAATTCGTACTCCTCAAGGATAAATCTAGTAATTTTAAAGCAACTAAAATTCACTCTTCGAATACTTCGAGTTTCAAATATATTTCACTTCAAATGCAAAAGAGTACTGACTTGGGCTTTATATATCTCGTAATTACATTTCTAAATCAATTAACTAAATAAAAAAATTCAATCCTATAATAATGCGCCTGATTATGAGCTTAAAATCGAAATGTTTAACTGGGGATTGAAGAGGTTTAACAATAAACAATGGCAGTATCAATGAAGCAATGAGAGTAAAGGAATGTGGGATTCAATTATAGAGAGCACATTTCGGAAGAGGAAGATGAGCAGTTTTGGGGAATATCCATAGATGGTCTTGGAAGGGTACAGGCTGCAAGCATAAATACAAAGAGATGAGTGATAAGGATATCTTTAAGCACATTCCCTTCTCTGATCTTTAAAAAGAAGGATATATATTTATGTGGGTAACATAAAAAAGCTAGAGCCTACTCTTAAATATCTAAAGGAAAATGGATACAAAAAGTGTGATTTACTAGCATGGATCAAACTAAGAGATGATGGGACGATATATGATGGAATAGGCCATATTTGATTCATTGAGCAGATTTTTGCATTCTAGCAAAGAAATCTTTGGGAAAAAAGAGAGCAGACAAATAAATCGCTAAGTTCTTCGATTAGTTCGAAATGTAGTCTTCGAAAGAGTTAGGGAAGGATCCACAAGCCTGATGCATTTTATGAACTTATGGAGACCATGTCAATCAGCGGAATCAATGGATCACGGTGAGAGATCAATTAATTTTTATAGCTAAGGAGGTTTTAGAGCGCAGGAGAAAAACAAAGATAATTAGACATGATAAAAGAATAATTTAATAAAATGATAATGCTCTAAAACTTTGAGAAATCTTTATTTATTGAATATTTTGAACATTTATATGAATTCCTTTTATTCACCTTAAAATTGGAAGCTAGGGTTTTATCTTTTCCGATCAACAGAGACTTCTCTTCGCTGAAAGTATGAAGTGTTACAATATTATGCTTCCATTTGCATAATTTTGAAAATCATCAAGAACAAGATCTTCAACAAGTACAAGCAGAACCTTTAGCGATTACTACATCAAGAAAGAGTCTATCCTCTCCCTCAGCAGACAACTGCTCAAAGATAAGACACTAAAACTGAAAACAAGAATGATGGAGTAATAAATGGCTATTATAGATGTACTTTAGCGGGAGCTGACTCCCTCATTAAATTAAAATTCATAATGTAACTATATCTAATTTAATATATAGCACTTTATTAAAGAACTCTATCTTCATTAGGTTTCGCTTACTCTAGATCATGTCTTAATAAAAATTATGATAAATAATAATGGTTTACTTATATTTTATATCATTTAAGAGTTAAAAAGAAATTAGACTGCGCTGAATTATTTCGACATCCAATTTCGTCTTCTCATTCCTTTCTAATGAATTTAATTAGAGCATTTGATATTTTAATAAATAAAATAAACTTCTGTTGAGGAAAAATAAAATCTTAATTTATTTTAGAGAGGTATGATCAATTATTATGATAATATTCGTCCTTAATTACTTTGGCATCTTGTCTGAAAAGAGTATTGCAACTTAAAATATCATAAAAGTTTACTATTGTATCTGATTCTTAAAGTTGATCTCTACAATCTAGCGATTATTTTTTCATATTTTTAAAGCGGGTCCTTCTCGCAAAAGATGATAAAAGGAGTGCTCTTAACATTTATTTCTATATACTTTATAATTTTGTCGATTCTCTCAGATTTTTTTTAAATATTCGAAGTCTCCACCAATGTATTGCTGAATACCTCATACATATTTACTCAACTTTGGAATTAGAAAATTTTAATTTAACCAATTGTTATTTTTATGACTTTCTAAATTCCAGGATTAGAAGTTTCATCACGCATTTCAGTAACTTTCCTTAAGTGACTTTGAAAGGAGTTTTTGCAATTAAGTTGTCACTCTAGTCCACAATTACAATTTGATGAGTGTTCTTCTATCCATCCAAATTTAATGGTTTCTATGCTTAAAATTATTCCTAACGAGAGTAATTATCTTAGATTTTAGTTATATCATTTAGTACTAAAATGAGGACTTTTATTTCCTACGCTACTTCCAGTACTCAGCTATCAAGCTTATAATACAGTTTTTATCAGATACTGTTTCAAAATGGCAATGGGTGGTACTACAAGGGCAACTAAGCATAATAGCAGGAATAGTTGCTTTGTTTTTATTGTATTTGTATAACTAAAAGATTTATTTGTGTATTATATCTACATCAATTGTTGCAATTCAAACTTTCTTATGTTTTACAAAGTCCTTGAATTAATCCAAAAATGCCATTTTTATTTTTATTCTATTCTAGCTTACTTCCAACTTCTTTGAACAGCTTGAGGAGGTGGGATTGGCAATTTCCTTTATCAATTTTTATTCATCAAGTTTGATTCCGTTTCCAAAATCTTGTTTTAAAAAGTCCATAATTGTATTGAAGGAAGAGTAGATTTTGCGAGAATGGAAGCTTTATTTATTCCTTCTTTTTAAGAGGGAGAATAGTATGTCTTTATATCCTAGCAGTTCAGATAGCTCGTCCAAAATTACATAAAGGTCTCAAATTACTTAGACTTTGGAAAAAAAGAATTCAATTAGACCTTTCTTAGAAGTTAAGGAGCAATTCATAAGTATCATGATGAAGCCAGGCTGTTTATATGATTCTTTTAAATTAACTCAGACTCAATCGCATTAAAGCCAATTTTTTTAAAATAATAATATATTTATAATAACAACACATGCTAGACAAGCGGAGGTCTTTGCGTGTTATATGTTAAACTTAGGGAAGCCCTTAGGCAATTCCTGTGTTATTAGTTTTTTCGTGAGTTGAAGTTTGTTCTTTTAATAACTAATTCATTCAAACACATCAGCTCATTCGAGGCCGTAGCTGTCTTAGTTGTGGACGTCACTCACGTCATCCCTCTAATCTTCGTCGTCCTCAGAGGCTTCTTAATATCTTACTCTTCCTCTGTATAGGTGCCTTTCTTTTGTCAGAATTTAGAATTCTACCTTTTCCTTTAGTTCCAAAGACATCTATTTCCATAATACTTAGTCCAAGTTAATGAGACTTGAGATAGTCGCAATAGTAAATGGAATATCGGCACTGTGTTCTAGAGTTATTACTTTGTCTTTGTGTTAAAACCCGGTGTTTGGAATGACGATTTTAAAATTGTCTATAAGGGTCAACTGGTCTTGGACTTGCATATAGCAGTTGTTGGAAACCTGTGCCATACCCCAAGTTAACTATCCTTGGGTTTCTACCTGGTTAAGTGTTAGTCTATCAAAGATTTTGATTTGGACTTCCTCATTACATTCTGTGAGAAGTTTCAATTATCTCTCGCTTCTCTTTCATTAAGTCCTCCCATTCTTGTTTTTGATTGAAGAATCTTTCTTCAAGGAGTTTATCTGTAGGGGTGTTCACGATAAACTCCTTAGGTTGGGAAGCCTGGTTGCTTATTTCTTGCTTAAAGATTTAAGGGGTTGTTTTGGTTTGAGGTTTGAAGAATTGTTAATTCTTCTATTGTTTTATCTTTTAAATTGATGTGTGGTTTTGATAGTCAAGTGTTAGTAGTTTTAAGCCTTTACTATTTAGTTATTAAATAGAGTTATAAGGCTGGCTAACAGTTATTAAATAGGTGGAGGTATTTAGTATTGATTTAATTATTAATTTAACTCGTGACGCAGTAATTAAACCTGGGTTATTAAATAGGAGATTATGAAGACATGCCGAAACCAGGAGGTTTATCAGATTACTATTAGATATTGGGTTTTGGTTCTAGGACTTAGGGTTTCCAGGGTACTCGTCTCGTCCTTCTTGTTTTTGTTCTAGTTCTTATCAGATTTAGTGTTTTAGTGAATGCTTACTTATACTATGCAGAGATGATGATATCCCTTTTTCCCTATCTTAGGAGAGAACAGAAAATATTGAATACTTTAGTTTCCGAGTAAAGGGTCCTGAAAGAGTTGAAGGTAAATTGAAACACAATTCCTTTAGCCATGATTTTATGTTGTCTGAAAGAAAGTTCTATTTCATTCTTATTAAACTGGGTGTTTAATTTATGGAATACACCCTATATGTTTTACCAGTGTAGGGATTATCTTGGTTAGGCTCTCCTTACTTATTTACATATTTACTTGTTTGTTTGTTAAAGCTATAAACTTTCTAATTTAATAATTTATTTCTTTTATGTGCAGATCTATAGAAGCAGAGTATTGCTCTTCAAGTTAAATATTTTATCTTAAACCATCAAGGGATAATTGTCAGCGAGGAGACCAATGATGTGTGGGTTGTAAATAATATCATTTGGTGATAATTTAATATAACATCATGTATACTTTAAATAATTAATAAAATGTAGGTCAAGCTCGAGAAAGTGTATTTGTATTTATATGTGATGTTTATTGGGGCAACATTAAAATACGAGAATTATTATTTTTCAAAGTTTTAGTGAGTAATTGAGATTGAATTAATCTTTCAAATAATTTTAAACTTGAGATGAAATCCTATATATTTAATTTTGGGCTATAAATTGAAAGAAGTGCTATTTGATTATTATCTAAAATAATACTTCTCTTATTTGCTTTATCAGCTTATTTTAGATAAATTAAATTTAAAAGCATTAAATTCTATGAAATGGGGATTGTTTGCTGGGTGTAATTGAAACTATAGCAGATCATTTGCAAGAATTTTAGATTGCGGATCTTCCTTATGTGAATTCATTTGTTCTTTATATTTTAATCAATGATGATGATTCTTAGTAACCAAATGATTAATTAGAGTTATAATTAAATTTACTCTAATCTATATGATGAGAATTATTTATCTTAAAATATTATATTGAGAATTACCTATCCATTCTGAAATTTTTGTTGAGTTCAGAAATGTGCAGAGGGTGCAGTACATTCTCTTAATTTTTTATGGATTCCAATTTTATGATAATCAATACTATAGATTAATAATGGAAAGGCCATGAGCAAGAGAGAGAAGCACAGTAGATAAAAGACTTGAGAAACTTAGTCCTTTTAATAATATTTCTTAATCTTAAAACAGCTACATTATAAACTTATGCTTTTATAAAGGATGTAGCTGAAGCTCTGGATTTAAAATAATCTCTAATTAAAAGATTTTGCTTTCTCTCAAATTATCTATGATCATTTAAAGAATGATTAAAGATTATATAAGAAGGAGCATGCCTTCAAGAAAAAATGATAAGTTATAATTGTTATTAGGAGTAAAGAGGACTATCACTCATTTATAAAATCCAGAGTAGAAAATGCCTGCTTCAAAGCTTTATAAACTTTACAAAGACAATAACATAACATATGCAAGAGAATGAAGAATAGAGCTCCTTTAACAGAATAGAAAAAAATTAAGATTTAAGAATATAAGCATTCTTGAATTTGAATCAATTAAATTCACAAGGAAGTCAAATTATATTCATTGATGATGTGAAATTCAAACCATTCCAAGTTGAGAAAAATCATGGACCAGAAAGAGTGAAAATTTTTATATTGAATTTTGGTACTACTTTGAAGACTTGAGCAGTGATAGTAAGAATAAGTGCTAATAAAGGATTGGAGGGATTTCATGATTAAGAATTTTTCAATTAAACTAAAGACATCTTGACTTTTGTAGCAATCTTGAAAATACTACAGGAATGGGAGAAAGAATAATATTCTGGCATAATTTAAGATCTCATCACAATAAATAAGCAAAAAGATTAACTAGGATCTTTGGAGGAAGATTATTTATAATACTTAATTCTCATTGTATCATTGCATAGAGGAGTACTTTGCTCATGTAAAACGATGATATTCCACTTTAGCTAATTAAAAATGGATTCAAGATTGAAAACGATCAACATAACAAAATAATAAAAGAGTCTTTAATGATACTCTGGGCTTTCTTGGCTTAGTCTTGCCTTTTAATAAAGCTAGATCTCTTCCTTTCTATTATCTATTGTTTAATTATAACTCTAATTGCATGTTCACTTACTTGAAATATATACTCGTCTATTATTTCTCAAACAACTTCATTTGTGATAATAATCTTATTAATCTTAGATTTCTCTACTCCTAATAAATTTCTGTGTCTATTTGTTTCTTAAACTAAGCTAGTTAAGTATGCTGAGTGAAGGGTGGCGAGTATTGCATACAAATTTTTTCTTTCAGGAAATTGAATAGAGATAGTAATTCAAGAAGGTTATGATTTATTTATCATTTTATACTTGATCAATCATTTGTTATAATTGAAATCTTAATAATGAGGTGCATTGATATGAATAACGTCTTCAAACTTGAAAAACTATTTTTGCCTGCCAAAAATCTTTTAAAAATCTGATTGCATTCTCTCCACAATGAAAGAGGAATCCTTCTATTTATAAATGCAATTAGAAAAAGAAAGCACTTGCAAATTTAAGGTAGTTTACGATATCCTTCTTAGAACTAAATTTAAATGATAGCTCTGCTAAATTATGAGGTTCCATTAAATTAATAAATTAAATAGAAAAGTATATTAACAGCTAAGTTAATTATATAATTATTATTACGACTCATTAATCCTATCATCTAAAGAAGCTTTCAATTTTATTTAATAATTATTCTTTGGGCATGTTAATGTTGTAGAAGCGTTCAATTGCTTTAGCGATTAATTAAAAGAATTAAAATTATATTTGTTATACAATTTATAAACTTAAGCTAATAAACTTTTTAATACTGATTTATCATAGCAATTAATATATGCCTAAGATTTGCATGTAAATTATATAATCCTAGATATTGCATGGTCAATTATTATGTGAGAAAGTCTTAGACATCAAAGTAAAATTGAGATAATAATTATTATAGGATGAATATGAATGTTTGATCGTGGGTAGCCAGAAGCCAATGAAGATAGAGTTAAAGGCATAAGTAATATATATTAAATTATTGATAGTTTTAATGCTATATGCTTTTAAATTTAATGGGTTAGCCAGCACCAACCAGATGAGCGTCAAGATTATGAAGAACATCACCTCAGGCTTAGTTTTAGATTTATGTCTGCGCTTTGAGTTGTTGCTAGTTGAGGGTTAAGTCCTTTTGAATGCTGTAGCCGCTGAGTGTTTTGCTTGCGCTTGATGCTAATTTTGTTGTTAATTCTGTTCAAAAGTAAGCAAATGCAAGCATACTTTTGTAAATATTTGCGCTTTCCTGCTAAGATGAATCTCTTTTAATCGGGAGGAATGCCTTTTTTATTCTAGACATTTGCCTCTTTCATCATACCTTCAAGTTTTTGAGGTTAAGCTAGTTATAGTTGTTGATGTCGTTGCAGTAGTTGTAGTAGACATTTAAATTAAATAAACTTCAAAATTAAAGCTCAATATATTATAAATATACCAAAAAGAAGGCAAATACAATGCATTTCTAAGAAAAAAAAACCCACGATCATCTATTTCTATCCTTCCTATAATAATATCGCAGAATTAACAACAAAAAATGAGTAATCGCTCATAAATAAAACTAAGATTTGCTTTTCATTATTGGATAATCTGAATCATCCTTCAAAGACTCTAAATACCTCGATTAATTAAATTTATTAAAAAGATTTTAAGTCCAGTTCTTACTAATTTACACAGAATTATAAATTTATTGCCAGACTCTCATTCTGCCATCACTCTTAAATTTATTCTCATTCAAATTTATAGATTTTAATAACTTTTATTATGAAAATATTAAATTTGATAATACATTTATTGCCAATGATAAACTTTATAATTAAAGAAATTTCATTTATAATTTTTTTTTATAATTACAGATTTTGTTATATGATTAAATTTGTAAGATAAAGCGTCTTGCTATATAAAGAAGCAAAAACAAAATTGCATCAGTATATTTATAATAAATTATTGCATCAAAATGATTTACTTTTATTATTTTAATAAGTCTTACAAAATGATAGCTAATATTTTTATATTATTCAATTTGTTATTATATCTAAAAGAAGAGTTGAATCGATCAATTAAACTGTAATATTGACTCTCTAATTATACTTAAAAACTCACTATGTAGTATTATTACACTTCTAAAGCATTATTTTTATTCTAAATTTAAACCCTTACAAAAGCTCAATTAATTTACCTTAAACCAACCCAATAAATATTATAATAAAGTTAAACATATGCAGATACTGCCATTCTATTCATTAAAGCAGAGCTACACTCATTATAGCAATATTTATTGAGAAGAGCACTATGAGTTCTCATATACTAATCATTGATTTCCCTACATGCTAATAATGTGGTAAAACATTTACAAGATCATTTAATTGTAAAGTTTACTTTTCAAAATGTGCATTAAATATGCAGAAGAAACAATTTTTAGGAAAAATAAATTGAGTTGATAATGAGAGAGAGAGACAGATGGTATAGCTTTAGTTACTTTGAAGGTCAAACAAAATCAATGATTAATACCAAAAAAGCTGGGCGGCTTAAGAGATCTCTATTTATTAATTATAATCCCTCTTTTAATTAATTTAATATTTAAGCGTTAAGTAAAAGCCTTGCACATGAAATATATTATTTATAGAGACTTGAAGCCTGAAACCACAACTGTCACTAATTTGCTTCCCCTTTATTTTACTTTTTACTACCTTCTATTTACCATCAAATTTTGACCTATAAGTAAGTAATGAAAGAGTTAACTTTCAAAGTACTCAAGGCTCCAATGATATTTGAAGGTGGTGTTAATGATTTGGTTATGTGGCATAAAATCAAAGATTACATTCTAAATTCTATGGGAAGACTTTACGATGTAATAATGATGGACCCTCCTTGGAGAATCAGAGCTAAAATACCCTACTCCACAATGAGGATAAAGAAATCCTCGCATTACCTCTTTATATTATTTATGAAAGGAGTCTACTTATTCTGTGGATTGTGAATTCTAAAAGAGAGCTAGCATAATAATTTCTGAATGATAAGATAGTATATTCTACAGAGGAGAGTCAGGTAAAGCTTACTGCAAAACTTAGATTACATCATGGAGTGGGAAAATATACTGCTCATTGCAACTAGATATTCATACTTGCAAAGAAGGGGAACGTAGATGAGTTAATAATGAGACATGCAGCAAGAATGTAATCGTCTCTCCAGTAGGTACCACTCTTAAAAATCCAAGGAAATATTTTCACTTTGTTGAAACACTCGCTCCAAACTCTCGCAACATAGAAATTTTGCAAGAATGATGAATATCCACCTAAATGGAATATATTTGGAAATTAAGTGCGTGAGCAATGATTAAAACGAGATCTTATATAATTCCTATAAACAATTGAGCAAACTTAAAAATGGAAATCATAAAAATTGAAGGGAATGTTTAGTTGTCATTGTCTTCGATATTCCGAAGGGATGTTGAGTACTTAGATGAAGTGCAGCTTATTAAGCTCAAAACTTAATTAGTCTAACTCTCTATTATTGAAAAGTTTATCAAGCTTTTCTTACTCGATGCGTTTGATATTCTTATCAGTGAAGCTTAAGTTGAGGGTTCTCTTTAGAAAATTTTAAGCTTTATTTTTGAATTTGAAGTTTGAGTTCCATCTCAAGGTTGTTTTAGTTTTCTAAGATAAATTTAGAAACTTTGATTATCTGAATTTACATTTCAGGGTTTTCTATTGTTGCCTGGAGAGCTGACTAATCTTGCTTATTTTAATAGATATCCTCTTTCTATTATTCTAATCATCAAGAAAGTAATCAAAATTTAATCTGAAATCTATTCTGAGTGAGGGTAGACATCCACCTTCAGAGACACCAAGTGTAAAATTGAATTTCTCAAGGAGAACCTACAACTTTCACCTCTACTACCATCACTGCCTCCCATATCTCCACTGGTAAGCTTTCTTTGAAGTTTTGTTCTCTATATTTCTTTTAAAAACTTCAAACTCATGAACTTTAGTGATAGCATTTCATAAATATGCTTAACATCAATTCTCAAAGAACTTACTTTCATTTTAGACCTGGTGAGAGAAAGCTTACCAGTGAAGGTGTGGGAGGCAGTGAGAGTGGTAGAGGTGAAAGTTGTAGGTTCTCCTTGAGAAATTCAATTTTACACTCGGTGTCTCTGAAGGTGGAGGTCTACTCCTTTAAAATTAAAAATTGTTAATTATTTAGAGAAACAACTTCACCATGAATAAATTTCAGATTATGACTACTTCCTTGATAATTAAAATACTCTTGATAGAAGTTGGAGTGATAGTTGATAAGCTCATCACAAGTTGAAGAAATGAGCATTACCTTTATGCTTTTACGTATTGACTCTGATGAACTCTCTAGTATCATAAATCTCTTGTCTTTGAGCTTGAATCCCTGAATGAATTTGAGTAGAACTTTATTATCCATCGCCAACACATATATACCTCTTTAGTATCTTAAATATATTTAGCAAATTTATGATAAGCATACCTTTTGAAGTAGCTGAGTTTTGGATTGCTTAGATTCAACTTGCCTTTTAATATTTAGTCACCGTTAATCCTCGCTGTGAAATCCATCTTCAAATAGAGAGTTGTCGCAGAAATGGTTCCCCTACTCCTTCGTTTTTTAATACAAGATATTATTAAATATATAGTTAGCTATCAATCAAGTGTCATCATCTAAGTCATTGATTATTATATTATTATATTATTAGCATAATAGAACACCCCGATAGAGTATATAAATAATAGGCTTTTATATCACCCACTAAAACACAATCATAACTGGTGTGACCTGTCCCTCATGCCATCTGTCAACCCATGCCGAGTCATTGTAATTAAATAATCTCAAATAGATTAATAATAATTTTATACAAAATCTAAGTTAAAAAAGATTATAAAATATCATAAATAATCTCAAAAACAAACCAAATTAGATTTAAAAAAATAAAGCAAACTCCTAATAAATAATCAGTAACTCTACTTTTAAAAAAATTATAACCTAATTTGAAAATATAACAAATCAAAGCTATTTACTAGATTAATTGGAATGGGTTATTATAATAATTTCGTTCGATAAATAATATTCTGATTAAAAATATTGAATCTTTGAAAAGGACGTGGACAGAGTTGGGCAGTCGCAAGAGGATGACTTTGACCGGAGCTTAATTTGACTGGTTCCTCAATTGCACTCTGTTTTCTTCAGATCCTTGTATTTCTCAATTAATACTTTACCGCGTCAAAATGTATTGGTTTAAAAATTTAAATTTGAGTGTGTTACTGCATGCCATCAATCGTTTGAGTGATTCTATTTCAGGCAATTACTCTAAAGAGATATGCTGCTCTTGAAGATGTCTAAGCTCTACACCTTTTATTTAAAGTAAAGATATTCTTGATAAGCTTAAACTTATTTCACACAGACAAAAACTACAGAGCCCTCTAACCCTGAAGCAATAAGCTAAGCTGTTCAATTCCAGACTATAAAAGAAGAATTAACCTTCAGCCATTTTAATGCAGAGATCCAATAACGCAGATGGTCTTAGTTCAGCTCAAAAGTGCTCCCACTAATCTAATTTTTTAGGATAGACGCTATTGTTCGCAATGCTCTCATTCATAAAAAGGAAGGGCTGACTTAGAATCTTTACCAAATGGTTTAATACTTTAATTAATTTCATGAGCTGGAGGGGTGAATACAGCACTGCACACGTTTCTTCTAGACCGTTACTTAGATAATAAGGAATTAACATTAAGCTTATTAATCTACAATATGATATTTAGCTTGTAAAATAGATATTATAATGGAGTTAAATTGAATTCATAAGAAACAAACTAATATACGATAACCCCTTAAACTTAATACTAATAAAATTAATAGATATAAATAATTTATTCATTATTGCATGGTCAGAGGTCTGGCTTCTTCGGGAAAGTTTAAAGGAACTGAATCCTTATAAAATTGTAGTCACGGAATTAATTAAGCTTTCTTGTCCCAAGTTCTAACTAGGGAGGCTTGACTTTCAAAAGCAGCAAGAGAACGTTGGAAGAAGAGGCAGTCAGAGAAAAGAAATTAAAACAATATTTGAGTGAAATAGCTTACGATCAACAACTCCCAAAATGGAACCCAACTCAAAGTCAAATATAAAATGCAAAATAATAACAAAAAGAATAAGTACAAAAAGAAGAGACAGGAGAAAGAAGTTAAAATGAAATAAATAAGGAAATTCGCCATTTTAAAACAGAATTTGAAATAAAATTGTAATATTGAATGAAAATGATTAATTATTGATTATAAAAAAAAGTATAATTAAGTTCCAACTCTTTATAGAGATCAGGCTTAATTAAACAATTCAAGCATTATTAAATAGTACTTCTAGAGGAAGATTAGATATTAGGAATTAGAGTGATTTATATTATTATTGATTTGACTATTAATATCCCCACCTGTTTCTCTCATAAATATGGGGGCTTATACGGTCTCCCTCGAATGAACCACCGGTACTCTCTAGACGTACTGACCACTGACCAGGGGTGCCCACAGCCGATAGCTGCAAGAGGACGCGGGCGTTGCCAATCACTGTACAGGGCAATAGGAATCTCTGCCGTTCAAACCCTCCCTAACTGAGGGCGTGAGCTGCCGGTCACTCAGGGGCCTCGGGCACCATGCTTGGGGGCTGAGCGTGCACTCTGCCTCCAGTGTCTGATTCAGGGTGCCTCATAGCGGTAGTCATAGGGTGGCCGCTGCCAGTCTCTAGTCATCCTCAACTTGTTTGATATGTCTTGGAATTCTTTAGTAGCACTGTAGTCGCCGTAGTCGGTGCGTCGTCTGCTGCTATCACTCTTTTTTTATTTCCTTTTTTTCCCGAGTCAGCTCCATCAGCAACTCCATCTTCCTCTGGAAGTCCTATTTAATAAAAAATTGCAATATTAATTCCGAGTATTTGATATATGTTAGGTTAACTAATCAAAGCATGAAAATTTCTAGTAATAGACCTGTGTCTTGATTATTCGTTCTTTGAGGTTGATCTCTCTTATCCTATTAATTTCGTCGATTAGCAATGTGATTGGAGGAGAAGGGAAGGCAGAAGCTAAATCTATAATCCAGAATTCTACGAATCTTCAAGAGTCTATAGCCTATATTATTTCTGCTATATATTTGCCCATGATACCTCCTGGTCTAAATCATACTTGGGATTTATGTATCGAGTACCAAAGTCTAGGCGCAAAGAGTCTCATCCAAGCAGTTTCCATCATTTTCTTAACATACCTCTTTTAGCTATGGGCCTTGTATTATTGTATTCTGGTTGTTTGGTTCCTTCTTTTGACAGTAGCATAAAGTTAGCATCATTACTCCAAGTGGGAGGTTTCCGATTCCATTTAGCCATTTTTCTATGATGCTCTGAAAGGGGAGTTAATTAAAACATTTTCTTATCCATCGATCACTGATATTGTCATGACCAAGTGCCTTATATGTTCGTGTGTTTTTTCTCAAGATATCTGAGTATAGCTTGTGTCTGTATGTGTATTTGTTGCATACTGTACCCATTTCATATTGTGAGATTTTCTAGTCATTGTCGAGGTATTGATTCCTTAGTGGTTCATAATATGTGCCTAAAAATTATTATTTTAAATTTTATTTTAAATTCTGGCAGTAATCAATTACTGATCTGTCTCCAATCTTATTGCACTTTCTATTTATTAAAATTTTTATAAATTAGTTTGTGAGCCTATTTAGTATAATTTTCTTGCCGCGCTTATTTAATTTATTAAATAGGGTGGATGATTTTCGGGTTATTAGATGTGGGGTTTTTAAGTTTAGGTTATAGTTTTTAGGTGGCATGACAGCTTGCTTCTAAATACATTGTTTTTCAGCTTAGGATTTTGTAATTTTCGGTATAGTTTGGATGGCGCTGTTGACTTATAATTGTTTGATAAGCATAAGGTGAGGTTGTGTGCAATAGGAATTTACCTATCACTTTTATGTTCTTTGAGACAAGTGCATCTGTTGGAGAGCCCGAGTCTTTATCTATCCTCGTCAAAGGTTTTAGACAGTGAGTCATTGCAGAAGTTGAGGTAACCACAGACTATAGATTTCTCAAGGTTCTATCTATCTCTATGGTCTTAGCTTAGTTCGTTCTTACCAAAGGCTAACTTGAGAGAGATACAGTTGTTTCAGATTCTTACTCCTAATGAAGCTAATTCTATGTCTGCCGATAGTGGTAATCATATATATAATCGAAATATACATTCCAAAAATAGTCAAAAACACTTATTTATGACAAGCCAATCTCTCAAATCTAAAAAATTATTTTAAACACCCCCTCTAATTTATCCCTAATATGAAGTTTTGTATTCTCTATATTTTGTTTTGAATTGGAACTTTTGTCATAAAGATATATTATAACTAAGTTATTAATATAAATGTCATGGGAACGTTCTTTTATGTCCTATTAACTTAAATTAAATTATTATTACTTTTCTGATGCTACTGACTTCAACTGTTGGAAATGATTTGCATAAGTCAGCGGAGGTCAACGGAGGTCAGCGTAGATTAGTTGGGGATGCAGATAGAACTAGAGAGCAAGAAGATTAAGGAGAAGGCTTACCTTAATGAGTACATCCCTCGTTCAACTACCGGAGGAGGAAAATGAGCTCTCTTAGACTTATCAGCTATACATTAACCCTAGGCACCTGAGAGCAGAGTGACCGACTGATCACGTTCTAAGTCAGGGATGATTTGATCTGCAGAAATTCGTATTGCAATGTGCTCTGAGTGGCAGCGCTCGAATCCTCTTGCAGCTATCGGGTGTGTTCCTCACTCTTTTAGCAGTAAACAGGCTATAAAGCACCGGGTCGGCTAAAAAAGAATTTGCAGCTACATAAGGAGTAAGCTCTTATCTAATAGGGCAGGTAGGCATATTTAATCACCACGCTATTATGATAGGCCCGGCAATGATCTCGCTATTAAATATATAAAGCTACATCAGTAAACTAATAACTATGAAGTGGGATTAATAATCTCAGCACTTATAAACCAGAGACGTCATCATACGGATTTTTTAATTTATTCTCATTCTCTCCACTTGATTTAATTTTTATTTTTAAAGTAAAATTATTCGTATAATTTAAGGTACAGGATGAATATGATTAGTTGATTGTGGACTGTCATACTTTAGAAATTCTTGCTGATTGAGTTCTTGTACTGTGATTCTTAATATATTGCACATATAGCATTTATTTTTTAAAAAAATTTAATTTAATTAACTTTTAACGGAAGTATGTTTGAATACTCAACCAGAAAGACAATTAGAGACATCAAAGTCACTATTTTATTATAGCTGCCAGCTGCGAGACTAGAGTAACTTAATAATTAATTATTAAATTAAATAATAATTAGTAATATCCTAACTAATGGACTGCATCCTAAGATAAAATCGCACCTTGCTATAAACAATGATGCAACCCACCCCTCAGGGAGAATTAAATGTATCGACTCCTTTCAGTATGTAGAGTATCATCGCCTTTCTCTGTTAATTACTTGGCCTTACTTCTTTTCCCTGTCTCTTTGCGTTCTTCCTTTTGTCGTTCTAAGTATGGTTCGCCTCTCTCTTGTCTCAATTCTTGTCTCATCTTTTTCCTTTGTTTCTGTAGTGTTTCTTCTTGATCAATGAGTTATCATTCCTGCATCTTTTTCAATTTGGTGATGTTGAGGGTACTTTGGTATGTTCTTAATGAATTAACTCGATATGCTAGTGCGTTTTGCTCTGATTGGTGTAGTTTCTATTCCTCTTGGTCCTCCTGTGCTTGCTTTAATTATTTGCTTCATACTTTGAGTTGTTCTGCTATTTTTGTTTCTGCATTAGTACTTTGTTTTGTTATCTTCAAGGCCACCAGTATCATTTATATTATTTTGTGCTTCATCGTTTTATTGTCATCCATCACAATTTCTTTATATTTATTGTGTCCAGGTACTTCCTGCTCTCGTGCAGCTTCATATCTTCCATCCACCTTGTTAGATTCTGTTGTATTAGTGTTGGCCCTTCGTTCTCCGGGTCATTGTGTTTATCAACCGCAGCTATTTCTTCTTTCAGTCTTGGTGTTTGCCATATGAGGTTCTCTCTATCCTAAACTGCTTTGAGTAGTGATCCCGGTTCTTTCTTCTTTGCTTGTGGTCGAGTCTTTCGGATCTATGCCGTAAGGGGTATTATCGGCTAAACGGGCTGGGCTAGTCTTTGGCCTGGGTTGTCCTAAGCCATCTTTACTCCAGTTATGAGTTTAACTTTGGTGTTATTGGCGTCCGGGGGGATTGATGAGTTCGTTGAATATTTAATTTATTTCCTTCGAAGTCTGTACTACTTTTGCTAGGTATTCTATTTTGGAGGGCTGAATTCCTTTTTCATTAATTATTTATATTATTTTATAGAGTTGGGCCAGTCTTTCTATTCTCTCAAATTGTTTCTATCGTTGTTCACTATTGTAATACATTTTTTATGTGGGTGATTGATGCTCTCTCTTATCCGCAAGGGCATGCAACGAATTGTCCTTTTTGGATGCGTTGAGTTCTTCCTCATGCTGCTTATTTGACTTCACTTCTGTAGCCCGTCTTCATTTTCAGGTTAATGGTGTCCTTCCACAGACTCCACCTTATGCTAATCTCTGCCTCTGTTGGGGGGTTGAGGTCTACGAGGAGTATTCATATATCGTCGTCATAGCTTCCTGCGATTTTCTCCCAGTCGGCTATATTCCCATCTGATGAAGTGCTTGTTATTAATTTTGCCTCTACTCTGGAGTTTGGTTAGTTTATCTTCTTCTTCTCTCTCTACTACATTATGAATTTTTTCTTCTTATTTGTCTTCGTATTTGATTATTAAATCAATCTTTTCTTTCACAAATGGCCTGCTCTCCTTTCCCAGTTTCTATTTCCATATCTTAAGTGTGTCGACCCCTTGTTCTTGTGGTCTACTGATTTCATACTTTCTGAATGCCTTGACTTTCTTGCTTTGGTACTTTGTTTCTGGTTGGTCTGCTTCTTTCATTTTGTAGATCGAGAATTCTCTGATTTATTTTGTTTTAATACGGGTATTGATACTCGCAGTATCTAGTCGACTGCCGTTGCAATTCATCTGACTGCAACTGATATTTCTGTAATCATTTGGGCCCTTCTAGCATTTGTTTCGCTTCTTCGCTCGCCTCATCTAATTTTCAGTCTGCTTCTATCTTTCCCTAGGGGTTTGATTTTTAGTGATTTTTGTAGTCTTCTTTGAAGTAATCTGCACTCCTTGTGCTAGTCTCTTGGAGTATCTAGTCTCAAATGTGACTTAGGGGAGATTTCCCATATTTAGCTCTTTGGATCAGTCTTTGGATTCTTATCAAATTTGATTTTATCTGCAGTTTTTCGGATATAATTTGCCATTAGTTTGACAGCTGCTATTTCTGCTTTGCTTCCGCTTGCGTGATATATGGCCCAGTTCTATGTACATTTATCACACATAGTAGCTGTTGGTATGCTTCCTTAAGGAAGTTCCAGTTTTATTCTTGGTTCCATCGCTCTTCCACTGTTTGTGAGGTCTGCTACATAGTCTACCGTATGGTTGCCTACGATTACCCAGTCCACATTATTTTAGTTAATGTTATGTGCTTTTATAAGTTCTACGTATATCTCTGCATTATATATATATAAGCCACACTGCCGCAAAGTTAGGTCTCTTGCTCATTAGCTATTAATCTTTCTTCAATTTTCAAAGTATGAAGTTATCATGTCTACAGCACACTTACTGTCTGAGTGGATTACAAACCTGTGTTTACCCAGGCTTCGCATTCTCATTTTTATATCTTTGAGGGCTAATATAATCGCAATCAGTTCAGCTGTGTTGTTTGTCATTTTTTCAATTATAGGTTTTGTTACATATGTTTGGAGAGTAGTTAACAAAGGCTGCAGCAAGATATATATGTTTGACTTCGATAATACAACTTGCATTTGTAAAGAAGTGCATTGTCTATCTCCCTCATAGTCTTTAGAAGTAGTATTTGATATACGTATCCTATGTATTAATTCTTTCCACTTATCTTTAGTTTTGGCTGAGTCCACATTTGGCTATTGGATTAATGAGCATTGTGCTTTTACTTAATCATTCTGAGATGTCAGTTCTCTCCTTTTTTCTAATGAGTCCATGATCCTTCTAATAATTTTTGCTCCTAGAATGTCCTCGCTAGACTTGAAATAATTAAGTGGAGTAGCGTCTTGTTTTACTTTACCCGCTATTTGTTGCCTAATCTAGACCTGCTCGTAGATAGCTATCTTGTTTCCAATCTGAGTAGACATTCCCACCACCACTCTACTAAGTTTGGCTGCGAGACTACAGATAGTTGGGCTGTGATTGGTGTTGCTCTTGGAATTTATATTATTTTCTTTTATGTTTTCCTCAAGGATTCCAATGCTTCATCTACGCTTCATTATACCTGCGAGTACGTACGGGGTAATATAGAATCTTATAATCGAATACTTTGTATATTTATTGTGTTTTCTTGGAGATAACATTCAGGGAGAACTTTCTTAAATATCTTATTTTCTGAATTTTATTTATAAGTTGTGTAAATCTTACTCTTTATGCAGAGTTTGAGAATATAGTTATATTCAGTTGCATTCTCAGATATTTTACTTTATTTACTAGCTCAATCTGAAGTCCTAAGTTCAAGTATTCTCTCTCTTCTATTTATTAAATCTTTTGAACTTGGAGTTCTGGTAGTTAGTGAAAGCTACAGTTTATTGTTTAATTCCATATTGTATTCAGATTTCCATCTCCTTAGGACTTATGTTCTGACCCAGTGTTCCAGCTCTATCTCGGAGTCGAATTCAGCCATTAAGTCATCCGCGAATAGTAGTGCTATTGTTTAATGTAGGGTGAGCGGATTGACTTCTCTTTGAGAGTTTCTCGCTTCTTACCAATTGGAGCACATTTATCTTTAGTTTGCAATATTTTTATATATAATGGGGTCTCCTTGGACTAGGTCGTCGATGTATATCTTTAAGAGGTCTGGTGATAGATTATTTCTTTAGACGACCTCTTTAGTCATAGCTATTATATTGTCTTCTATCGATATAGTCGCATTCTTGTAAGTGAATCGAAGTAGGTCTCTGATCATTTCCATTGAAGGGTTTGTACTTCTATCATCCTTTCATCTGGAACCAATCCTTAGCTTCGTTCCTAGCTTGAATAGCTGCACCCTTCTTTGCTTCATAGTCTTTCCAATTCACAATTGGTTTTGTATCTGGTGGAGCTACTAATGGGTTTCCTTTCATTATTTGTTGGATTTTTGGGTTCTCTATTGAATATGCTCTTATCAAGTTTATTTATTTCTTAACTTTGAGAATTCTCTGATCCAATATTTACATAAGTTTATCATGCTTAACATTGTCTTCAGCTCCTGCTATGTTGCAGAATAGCCAGACTCTCTGTCCTATGTTTTAGTTTTTGAATTTGTTTGCCCTTTTCTTTTCACTGGCTTCTTACTTTTAGTTTGTTATTCTCTAGAGTACCATAACTGAGTAGTCTTAAGTGGTTCTTCCTTTGGTAAATCCACAGCTTATTCTTCTCCCGCTTGGAATATTATGTGTCTTCAATCATATATTTCATAGCTATTATTTTGTAAGCGACAGTCACCGATAGGTCTAACTTTCTTAATGGTCTATACTTATTATTTTCCTAATTTCGAGAAAGGAACTAATCGGCAGTTAACTAAATATCTTTAGTAGTATGACGTGAGCATCAAGATAGGGATCTTTATTGCCATTTCTGCGAATGCTGGAACGTAGTGGGCTTCTATTCTGGGGCTGTTGAAATCTTTGTATTGGTACAGGGATGGCCACCAATCATATGGTGTGTCTTCCATTAACATATCAATGTCAAAGCTGCGTGTAAAATCTTCGCCTGTTAGGTGGTATTCAAAATATTTGACTTTCATCATTTCCCCTCTAAATGAGTTACAGAACAGATCGTCTACTATTGCTTTGCAAGGATTCATGTTTTAATTGATTTAAGCACTTCATCGTATGTACGGGAGGCGAGTTATATTTTATATTCTTTTTTCTTAACTCTACTTTAGGAAGTTTTGCCATTTTTCAATTTTAAAATTTTGGATCCTATCTAGTTAAAGTCGCCTCAAGTTAAATTTATTATTTTGTGATCCTGTGTAAGGTCTTAGAGTATCTTTATCCCTTACCTTGATAGATCTTCTATTCATTACTGAGGTGGTTATTGGCTTCCCATAGTATTTTTCAGATAGTGTCCTCATTGATCTATGTTTGGGGAGAGAGATCGGTCTCTTGGCCTTTAACTTGGACTGAGGTAACGATTTACACTCTCTTGTGAGAGTTTAGCTTTTTCATGAGAGAGTAGAGCTCGTCCTAGTTTATAGCATGCTAGTCCAGCTATTCAAGATTCAGATGGAGTAATTAATTATACTCTGTCCTTTAAGCTTGTATGTGCGATTGGATTTCATTTGCTGTTAGCCCATCATAATTGAAACGTTGAATGTGTTTTGGAATGATTTACTATTTTCGATTGTATTTTTTCTCTCTAATATTGGCTTCCAAAGATTGCCAAGGCCAGCCAGAGTTCATAAATTAATTTATAGTAAATTTATCTTGCCACGATTCTTTGACGGCTTTAGCATTAATCATTTTAGTTGGTGCATCTATTATTAGTTGTTCAATCTATACTCCAAGTAACTTATGTTCTGAGACAGTTCTCTAAGAAGATTTTAGATGTTGGGTTATGAATATTCTTTGTGAATATGAAGTCTGGCTTAAATTTATGATGGATTTCTCCTTCTCGTAAATTCTACTGATCCGGAGAGATCATCTAGGTTTAATTTATTAAATTTGTTCCCAAGTTTCTTGTTCAGGTCTCCTAGTACAAAGAATGGAGTCTTTGAGTCACCTTTCCCTAGCTAAATAAATATATTCAATGAGCCCAAGTTCCTGGCACTGTTCCCTTTTTTTGGCGCTGGATTTCCATACACCCCCTAGCAAAAAGTATTTTGAAGTTTTATCTCTATTCTTCTTAAATATCTTTATTAATTTTTTTAATTTTTTAAGGACAGTTTGATTGATGCTCTTGAGGTTCCAAACTTCCTAACAGTGTTGGCACAGAGTAAGGCTGCGTTAATTAGTATTACTACTCCGCTTGTTCCTCTCGTTTCAGGATCCATTAGTTATTTCTTGCTGGTCTAGGCTATGATTATGTGCCAACCCTCTCTTCTTAATTGCGCTTAATAAGTACTATTTCTTTCCCAAGTTTTAGTCTCAGTGAGGACAATAACGTTCGATTAAGATATATATTAGATCATTGAAAGATAAGCCAATATCTTGGTATCTTCTTTGGTTGTGACTCATCTCATATTTTGTGTAACTATAATGAGTTTCTCCTTTTATTTTTTAACTCTCTGATGTGTGAGTTTTTTGTCTACTCTATGATCAGTCAAGAATTATTTGACTTTGAGTTGGCTCAGATTTAGCTCATGTATGAGTTATTCTTTCGTTTTAGGCTACTTTATTTAGAAAAGCCCTAATAGCTGGATGCCTTCAAAATTAATTGTGTGCGAGCGGACGTGAATGTATAAATTAATTTATAAGGGAGCAATAAGGGCACGCTTGCTTCCATCAAATAAATGAGAATAAGTAATATAAATAATGCTTAGAATTATATATTTATAAAACTTGTTGCAATCATTTTCATCGATGGGGATTTAAGAAGGGCAGGGACGCCATGATCATCTCTGCTCTCCTCACTAAGTCTGTCTCCATCTACTTTCAGACTTAGTTGTCTTTGGGTCGCTATCAGCTGTGGGGTGGATAAAATTGGTATCTATTATATATTATTTTTAAGATGCTTTTTTGGCTTAGAAGTCTACCTGTTAAGAAGTCTCTAAGGAAGTTTCATTTCCTCTCATACGAGATAATCTTGATTTTGAGGCCTTTAAGAGGTGCTAAGAGTGTGGGCTTCCACTATTTACGGAATTCTTCTCTGGTTAGAAGTGGGAGATTCCGTTAGCTTCATTTTAGATTCTCCATATTCACTTCCACAGAGTATTTAAAGTCTTCTTCGACAGCAGGCGATCACTAGGCTACTGCTTCTATCACCTCTGGGAGGGAAATTTTTCCCTCCCAATACTAGGCCTGTTCTATACATATTAATATATATATATATATATTATATATATATATACGGTAGTTTCCTATCCTGTTTGCATTGGTTATTCGGCCGGTGCTAGGTAAACAATCACTTTTCCCACTTGGCTTAGTCTAATTTTCATTATATTTTTCTTTCTGATTTCTTTTCGTGCCTTTATTGCACTCTCTTCTCTGATTTGAGTGATTGATTAAGTGTTGGTTTATGTGTCAAGAGGGCTCCACTTAGCTTCTTCTGCCTCTACTTGTTTCTGTAGTTTATCTTGTCTAGCTTTACTCTCTAAAATAATGTCAACAAACATTTTGTTATTCTATTTGTCAGCCTTCTTGCTCCTCACCAATAATTTAATTTATTCTTTCCTCCTAATGGTTTAGAGTCTCCTATAGTTTGCAAATTGGTCCTCTTTTGAAAGTAAGAGTAGTTTACTCTCTGCAGTGAGCATCCCAGTCTTGTCCTCATCCTTGGCTAAGATTTCGATCTTAAAGCCTCTTTTTTATAGAGTAATAGCTCCGGGTCCTCTTGGTATGCCTTGATTTTCCTATTATAGGTCAAATACAATTTGGTGATTTAGTAATTCGAATTCTAAAAAATATAAATTTCTAGCCTTATCTGTGCTGGCTCTTATTTTAAATGTGGAGCTTCCTAATCTTATCAGAGCTTTTATTTTAGTGGATATTCTATTTTTCTTTTTTATTGCTCATTCTTCTTGTTATTCTAACCCTACATAGAACTATTAAGTCAAAGAGTGACACATCTTTAATATTTACCTTCATATCTGGATTTAGGTTTTCAATTTCTCTCATGAGTGTATTAGCGACTTGTATCGTACACAGATTCTATGAGTATGGAGCCTTTTTAAGACTCTTGCGCTCTGAATCGATATTTTTCAAGTCTCATGATTAGCCTTTTAAAATGTTAAAAACAAAATTTTTCAAAAAGCTAAACTCAAAAAATAATATCAAAAATAAGGGAATAAGTAAAAAGGTTTACTTATCAAGGTAATAATCAGAATGTCTAGTGTCTTTATAAAGCTTGTTTCACCTTTTGTTTCTATTTGTTTTTTCTTTCATGATTATTTATTTAATAAATGAATTTATATTCCTAATTTAACTATTACAGAGCTGTTGCATTAGGTTAAAACTAACTTGTTTTCTCAAACAATGATACTCTTATAATCTATTCGTATTTTACTTATAATACAGCTTCCTACTTTCTCAAGCGTGGACTCTTTATTTCAATTGGTTGGGCTAGCTTTTCCCTTTCATTTTCATTGAAGTTACTGACGATGAATTCTACGAATTTAATGAGGTTTTTGCTTCAATTTATGTGAATTATTTGTGCATTTACGCTTTATGTCTTTGAAATGATTCCTTTGCTGTGTCTTCTGCTTGAATCTCCTTGCCCAAAACTACTTAGAGAATCATTCCATGAAGTTCTGTGAGGAATATTTATTCTTCTTCCCACAAAATATATCTCCTCCTGCATCTCTAACTTCATCACATAGCTGCTTTTTATTCTTCCTGCATGCTTCTTCAAACAAATTTTTTGTTGCTGCAATATAGCATTATTTATCTATGAGCTTTCCTGTTTTCTACCACTCGCCAATATTGGATGCTAGTATTTGTTTTAGGTTGGATAATTAGCTTATTTTAACTATTATTTTATAGAGGATCCACAAATTGTTAATCTATTCAACTTCTGTTTGTATTTTGTTCCATTTCTAAAATCTCTGTCACAAATTCTTATGAGTGGTTTCTAGGGTTGGTGAGCAATTATAAAGTCTCTACATAGACTATCTAGGTATTTCGAAATCTTGGAAGTCCGCCTAATTTGATTTTAGGTGGTTGTGTATGAGCTCTTGCCCTTCCTCGAAGTTGATTATCTTGAAACTCTTTATCTCTTCAAGCCTCTGTTCATTAACTTATTTATCGAGTTGCTAGTTCTCTTCCTGGGTGAGATTAATAACTTCTCTAACTAATAGTTTCCTCAGCTCTGTGAGTTTTGCTTAGAACTATCTTACCTTACTATAACATCTTAGAACTTATCCGTCCTATCCATTGATGCCCATTATATACATAGCTGGGGACTTAGGAATTATACTATCATAAGTCTCAAAGTACTTGCTTAGTGGGTTTTCATTTAATTTATTTGACATTTTAATCTTTTCCTTTAGGAGTTAGTATTTTGGTAAGATTGAGTATGTCTTCTCTAATTTTGAGTTCTTAGCCATTTATTACTTCCTTTCCTATTCTCTATGTGTGAATATATTGTTCAGACAATTGGTCTACCTCAAAAAACACAGGATGTCCTTTATGGTCTTTACAGAATTTATACTTTCTTCTCTCGTTTTTGGAAGATCTTCATCATTAAATTGTAAGTCTGGTTCTTTGTCTCTTGTTTTATAGAAGAAAAGTTATCTCTAGTTACTTGGGAGTCTATATAATCTTATCTCATTAGCTCTTATAAGTATCCATTCAGTCTGAGGTTCCAGGTAGGGATTGAGAATAAATTGAGGCTTCTTGCATTCGTTGACGAGTCTCTATGTTCTCAACTTCTGCAACTCTGGTTTAGCTTCATCTATTTGTAATATCATAGATTAAATATGAACCGCTCATTGATTGAGTGCATCTTTTCTCTAAAGGAGCTTGACCCTATCCGCTGATTAGTTGTATTTAAGACCTTATGCTTTCTTCATATTCTCCATTTTAATTCTAATGTTATCTGCTTTGAAATTGTCTTCCACTAATGTTTATATCAGTGTCTATTTGAGTGCTGGATCATGCTATGGGATTTGTCTGATTATTGCTTGCCTGAGGATTTTATCAGCTAGTTTTTATTCCTCTCTTTATTTTACATCTCCCACACAGGCAAATTGGATAATATTGTGGAACTTCTTTTAGTATGAAACGGAGTATCCGTCCTTAGCTGGTAATATTTTAGTTTATAAGTCTTTGAGTCTTTCTATTTGCTCAATAACTATTCTTCCTAATTTAGTTGTTCTGGACTTTCTATCTTTACCATTTATTCTAATGTTTGCTATTTCCTGTTCATAGTCAAACAAGAGGCCACTCATACCTCATCATGTGAGCTTCTGCATTCGATACACATTCCTCATAAATGTCTCATATAGATGTTAGAATAAAGGAATAGTTCCTCCTCAACTTGTTTGGTCCTCCAGCCGCCTATTATTGCTCATACTACCATGGGGATAATAGGATGTTTTATTCTTTGTAATTCTCCAGCTTTTTTCCCATAGTGTAGCTCCTCAAGGTTATATAATCTTTTGTTAACTTTCATTGTCGTCTTAGAACCTTATTTCAACATCTGTGATCTTCCTCAGATCTGTATTATGGTTCTTTTCAAGTGCTGTGTTACCTGTGAGACAGTACATTGGTTTGTTATCATGATCTGCATTGAGTGTTTAGCTTACTTGAGCTCTCTTTCTTCGAAGAGTCCATTTAGTTTTTGAAACTCCAGGTCCCACTTCTTCCTCTTTTCATTGTAAGCATGATTCTTTTATTATATTCGCTATCCTACTGCTTATTCTCTCTGATGAATATATTATCTTCTATCCAGATCTTTCTGCTGTTTGAGTGTTTTCCTTTCCTCCTTTTCCTAAAGGTTCTTTATGGGGCTCTCATCTTCCATTGCATCGTATTCTAGTGTAGTGAATCTTGTGGGAATTACCCGCTAAAGATAGTGTGTGCGTTTATGTTAATTCTCGACATATTGACACCACCCGCCTTGACTGCACAACTTTTTAAGTTTTAGTTCTTTATATCTTTTTTTTTTGTGGGAGGGGGCCTTTCCTTGTCATCGATTTTTTTGATAAAAATATGAAAATAACGTTCCAGCCTAAAATTAGTCAAAAACAACAATTCTTTTGTCCAAATTAAAATCCAGAGGGTCTAACCGACTCATATTCTTCAATTTAAAGAAATTATCTGAAAGTTTTAGCACATAGAGGACAGAAAATTTAATCTTTAAGATGACTTTATAAAAAAAAAACTTTATTTTTTTATTAAAGAGAATTTTTTAAAACAATATATTATATAACCAACATAGATACTGATGCTCAAAACTCATTTAATAAGATAAATTTCTTATAAATATGCTATAAGCAATAATGATAAAAGTCATTCATTATAAAATTTTTGAATGAGGTATTTAATAAATAGGGGTTCTTAATTTATTATGTTAATATTTTTAAATTTTTGAAATATATTACAATTTTATACTATTAAAGTTTTTAATTAATTTTTATACATCGGCTCTATCAAATTATTTAAATTGAAGAATATGAATAGTTTAGACTCTCTGTTTTTAAATTCGGACCAAAGAATTGTTGTTTTTTCTAATTTTAAGCTATACAGTGATTTTTCATATATTCATGAAAAAGTGGATGACGAGGAAAGGCCTCCCATTTTTTTAGCAGAGCTTTCCATTTTGCTACTTATTGTCCTTAGTCTTTCAGGAAGATTTTCCTCTATATTTACTCGTATTATAATTTCTCTTCCTTCTTGCCTTTCGGATTGAGTGATTCGTTAAACGACTTTGGGAGTTAGAGTCTGAGTACCTTTATTTTCTCATAATCTATCATGATAGAATTCTTAACTCTTTAGCCCATAAGTTTCTAGCTCATTTGGAGAACTGGGTATCTCTCTGGTTGAAGCTTCCTCCAATCAAAGTTTGTGCTTTCAAAAGTCTTTTTATTATAATTTCTCATTCTTAGCAAACTATTTACATAGCTCTTCCTTGGTATCTCTCCATTTTTTGTAAATCTCGAAGAAGTATGCGATGGGGATTTTATAAATCAGATTTATATGCCGAATACTTAAGCTGATCCTACATTGTAATTATCTCTCATAAAAACATAGAGGCAAAATTTAATATGCTAGCACTCTCTTTATTGCTGAATATTGAAACCAAAAGCTAATCCTGTGAAATGAGATTTTGCTAAACTTGTCTAATTCAATTTCTCTAAGGAACAATATAGGATGAATACAATTAAATTTAATAAAAAATTAATAATTTCTTAACTATGAGTAAAGAGTCAACACTAATT
>JAJKFJ010022631.1:0-61296 GCA_027382625.1 Tetmemena sp. SeJ-2015
GAGATAAGGAAACTATCTATGGAAGATCTTCGCGCGCTACTCCAAACTGAAGTGCGCTTAGTGGCGAAGAGTTTGAGGATCAATCAAATAATTGATGTGCACATCTTGAAACTTAGAAGTGCGATGAAGAACAGCTGCAACTCCTAACTTTCTCATCTGCAAAGCAACTTTCAAATGCGAGAGTATAGTGTGGCACTCTCAACATTTTTGCGATGGAATTGATGTTGACAACTGGCTATTACTACTGATAAGGGTGACTACATCCATACCTTAGAGTCAAAATGAAACTGAGATAGGATGTGTAGTTATTTTGAGTAATTTCGCGTTTGACTCGCATGATTTTAAGTATTAATAAAGAAATTAATTATACACAACTTATTTTCACTTTCTTATCATATTATGGGGTTTTGAATGCTTTTGATTTTATATGAGAGACTATGTCTTTAAATTCTGCTATCCTGGATATGAAAAAATTGGTTTCTTTAAGTTATGTTTTCAATACTTGTATAATTTTGTGCATTGGATAGCCATTTTGGTGGAGTGACAGACCTGGGGGCTATAAGTTTTTGTAATTGGGAGTACAATGCTAGTAATTACTATTATTCCGTTATATCTGCTATTCTTTTTGAGGATGATTTGTCTAGTAAATAAACTGGAGGAGGAAACACGCCATCTTATAAATATATCAATTCAAGGATTTATAGAAGATTTCTGAAGTGACAAAGTGGCACATGCGTGCCTGAGTTACTACTATAAGCATGTAGGGGTCTTTCCATGAAGTCACTAAATCAGTTTAGACAAACTGCATTTTGAAAAAGTAAGTTTGAATAAAACTTCACTGTACTAAAATACTTGCATTTCCAAGCCTTTATTCCCTTGGAGATATTAACGAGAATTTTTGCTCCTCTTGGTCTCAAATTATTCATTAGAAGGTATCAATAATCTATGGTAATGTATAACTAACTTGGATGTAGTGTTGTTCTTGGACGACTTCGGGGCTCTAGAATCAAAGCACCACTTATTTAAACCACTTTCTTTACTTACCGCTGTATTAATTTAGCTTAACGGCTTTTAAGAAGTTCCAGCTCACTATACTTAAATCAATTATCAGCGATTCTCTCCTCTTAGTTACAAGGAGACTTTTACTAAAAATGGGGTTGTAAATTATGACTTTCTCAGATAATAATTTGATAAATAAGATAATTTTAAAATCTTTGTAAAGTTTCCGTTATTTAATTTCAATATGCGCTAAGATTGAATAAGTGTTTAAACTATTGATATCTTAATATAGGATATAATTTAATATTTTTCTGACAGATTATTTAATGCCGAATTAAAAGACCAAATATCGTAATTCAATAAGTTACAATATTCTCTTTCACAATAAATAAGCTGATCAGAATCAACAGTTCTTCAATCTACCTGATGTAAAGAGATCTGCCTCATTCGACTAGTGGCTCTTTTCGAAACATATCAAAGTATGATAACAGCCGTATAAAAATTTAAAGGATATTGATCAGATCCCTGAGGAACAGTTTGAGAGTCTTATTGATCCCGAAAATAATATTACTCAACTTCAAACATATTTTTAATTAGGAAAAAGAATGCTTTAAAATATGATAGTTTTATTATAATAAATCTCTAGAAATCACTTCATTTCTTTGATTTATAGAATAGATAATTAATAGTTACATAATTGTTTTAAGATGAGTAATTTATTTATAATATTGTAACTGATAGAGCAAAACAAAATAAGATAAGGATTTAGCTAATTCAGTAGATGGGAAAAGCATGGCATAGGATATAAAGGCCTAAATGCTTTCGAAGTATAAGAAAGACTTATTTAATTTAAATAATTATAGGCTTTAGCAAAACCAAAGTTATTTTCCCAATAGAAGAAGAGGAAAATGTAAAAACAGAGGAAATAGGTGAAAAGCCTTAAGTTAAAGAAACTAAAATTTGCCCAATTTGTTATGATGCCTTCGAAGAACTAATCAAATTGGAAATATGTGAACATGAGTTTTGCAAATTGTGTCTCTCTAGCTTCCTAGAATATTAAATCAACAGCAATATGGCCAATATTGTTTTAAAAAGAAGGTAATATAATTCTTATAGAAATTTGTTTTCTATATCATTTTATTAATTTGTTCTCTGCCCTAATAGCGAATGCAAAATGTAGATAGACAAAAATGATTTAAAGCAAATTTTGAATGCAAAAATTGTCTCTAAATATGAGAAACTATTGCTAGATAAAACAGTAGCAAAGAATGAAAATCTAAGATATTGCCCATTCGCCACATGCGGACTAGTAGTTGAAGTTATAATAACTATTTGACCTCTTTTTTCGATTTAAATATCATAAATCCTCGAAAAGAAAAGTAAAATGCCAAGCATGCTAAAAAGAATTTTGCTAGAAATGCAACTCCCCTTATCATGAAGACTCATGCAAATAGATAATAGACGATTCATTTAATATTTTCATAACTGAATGGATTAGAAATGAGTAATTGCCCTAAGTGTTCTGCTCTAGTTGAAAAGGTGGCAGGTTGCTAACATATGACTTGTGGAGTTTGCAAATATGAATGGTGCTGGCTTTGTGGTTTTCCTTACAAAAGTTTTATTCACAATCCTTAAATGGGAGGCATATTATGCGGGCTAGCAGCAGGGAGCTCTTTTAAAACTTAATCTTGCTGCACTTACTTTCTTTTGATTTTGATGTTCATCTTCTTGCCTTTTCTAGTGCTCTTTTATTGTTCATTATTGATTGCTGCTGGTCTTGCTTTAATTGTAGAGTACATAGTCAAGTACACTAATTACTGTTCAAGAATTAAAAGAGTGAAGTGCTGCGCATTTTGCTTAAAAAGGCCTTGAAGCTGTATAGTTGTAGTCTTAACAATATTCTTAGTTTAGTTAAAAATCTAAATTTGAATTCATTTTAAGAAGAAATAAATAGTGATGAGCAGAAATTTAAATTCAATATAGACATCTATTTAATTTATTCTCCTAAAATCTCTTTATATTTAATGGAAAATAAAAATCAAAAAATAATTTTTTAAACCATAGCCCTCCTCTAGAGTTAGTTGCAGATTTACTATTTTTTTGGAATACATTTATTGCTTCAATTGCTTATTATTCTCTGGTCGATTATAGAATAAAAGTTAATGAGTTGAATATTTATTTATTTTTACGTTTTAGATTGCTTTAAGAATTATTAAACAAGATACTTGATTTGAATAGGCACTTATTGAAACTATTTAAATTTGATTTATAAATAATTTGCTTATCGAATAAATTCTCTGCACTAATCATCCTAGGCTTATAATAAGCGTTTTAAATTATGATTGCTCATTTAATATACCTGCATTTTGCTTAATCTTAGCTATTTCACTTGCCCTCGGGAGTGTTCTAACTGCTGTAATAATAATACCTGCCTACGTAATTTTCATTATAATCCTGATACGACAAAGCATGCGTTGGTGGAAATATGGATCTAGAAGGCCACAGAAGTATTAGCCAATTTAGATGAAGAATTTAAATGAGAATTAAAGAGAGAAAGATGAATTCAGTCATTTTGAATTAGAAAAAGATGAGAAAATCCAACCAGAAAATATAGATGATGACTCAGAGAATATAAAAGAAACCATTCACTTGATAGGTGACGATGAACATTATTATTTTAAACAAAAGATAATTCCCTCTATTTAGAAAGAAGACTTGGAGGCTAATGTGTTAGAGATATGAATCTTAATTTCCTATAAGACAAAGAAAGACTGTATTTCACTCATCTTCAGAAAATATGTTGCTTTAATTGTGTATAAATAATATAATTACAAACTTAAGCATAAAATGCAAAAAGCAGTGCCTGTATTTGATAAGTTTGATAGCAATTTCCAGGATTTTGTGTGCACCATTTGCTGGCAGAGCTATGATGAAGAAAAGAATCCTCCATTTACCACTTCATGCTGCAATGAAACCATCTGTAAGGATTGTATTCCTAAGGATAAAAGAAAAGGAGCCCAATGCCCGAGGTGTATGAAAGAGATGGGCGAGCCAAAGTAGAATTACATATTTTCTTAAACACTCAAAGCTATGCTCGACGATAATGAGCCTTCGAGAGAAACATTCTAAAAAAAGCGGCTTTAACTAGGATTCGTAAGCAAAGAACTAGATAAATAGATATTTTATATAACTTACTGTACAATTTTTCCAGCATATCTTTTTCGCGAATAAGAAGCATGCAGTTATTAAAAGAACTTATGGGGGGGGCCTTTCTTCGTCATCCACTTTTTTCAAGAAAATATGAAAAATCTTAATCTAACCTAAATTTAGCCAAAACCATCAAATTTTTAATCCAAATTACAATTTAACGGGTCTATCAAGGCCATATTCTTTATTTTGGCAATTTAAAAAGATCTTTGAAAGAGTATTTATATTGAATTAAAAATTAAATTGCAAAAGAATTGTTATATAAACAAAAAAATTGGTTAAATTTTATAAGTTTAAGATAAATATTCCAGAAGCTCAGGGATATCTCAATTAATATCAGTCTCTTAGAATCTTCTTTATAGTTAAAGCACCCAATAAAACATTAACTATTCTCTTATATACATCTAAGTATTTTTATTAAAACTATTTACTATTTATTCAATAAGTTTTAGATAAAATACAGCTAGTTTTCAAAAGATCATCTAAAAGAAAAAATCTAGAGACTTATTTTTAAAAACTAATGCTACTTTATAAAATAAAAACTATGGCCTGGATAGGCTCTTTGAAATTCAATTTGGACTAAAATATTGGCGTTTTTTGCTTATATTAAGCTAGCTTAAGATTTTTCATATTTTAATTAAAAAAAAAAGTGGATGACGAGGAAATGCCCCTCCCGAACCTATTTATTACTTTTCGGTTTAAGGATTTTATTTTTGCAATAGCAAAATAAAAGGACAATCTGTATAAGAGGATGAAGATTCCATTTTAGGAGACTAAATTCTTACTGTTGAACTAGAGCACCCCTTCTAATACACTGCAGTCTATTTATCCATGAAGAATGCTCCTCTAATCTTAATTAAAAACAAAATCATCATTAATTAGAATTCTTAAATATGGATGAATGTTCGCCAATAAGATGTACGCCTTGAAGAGTCCAAAGGATGAATAACTTTCATCTTCACTGGAATTCCGCAGATTCATCATCAATAAGTTTGATTTGGTTTGCGTTCCCTAAGGTTAAACTTTAGAGCCTAACTATATTGCAATTCTGGGAGTTCCCTAAAGAATAGACCCAAAAGAAGTAAAAGAGCTTAATTTTTTGGAAGGCTACAAGAAAAAAGAAAGAGGTTTGATGCAAGATGTTATAATTAAGCTTCCGATTATTAATTTAAAAATTAGTTTATAAGTGCACAGTTGTAGAAGATAAAGATGGAAATGGCGGGATAGGAATCTTGATTTTGAATTGTGGGTTTTAAGCCTAGGAGTGTAATCTTTTCTCTTCATATCTGGAAAAGAATGGGCTGCTGTTAGATAGACCAAACGGATAAGATAATGTTTGGAAGCTGGAAAAGAAAGTAAACAACTATTATAGACACACTTTTCAAGCGCTACGCCCTTAGTCTAAGCATTTAAAATAATGGCATAATTAAGTAAAAGTTAAATTAAATGCTTCTCTTTTACTTATACTGATTAATTTAAAACATAATTATATTCAGCTATTTAACTTTATATATAAGCCCAGACCTGACAGGCCTTTATTTTCATAGGAGGAGGATAATTAGTAGCAAGAGAGATAAAACCCAATCAATATAGTATAAATTTAATAAAAATTGGTGATTGGTTAAAATAATAAATGGAATGTTGCAACTTAATGGCAATTGAAATCTCAGATTCATCTGCAGCTTTTCCGATAGTTTGTCCAAAATTAATATTACTAATTCTTGAATCAATGCCTCAGCTCCCCTATGCAGCAGAAAGATATTATGCGCGCAAGGTCATACTTACCATATAAGATTTATTGTAAACATTGTGTCGCCTATAACTTCTGACTGAGCAATCCCACATAAAGTTGCAAGGATAAAAGTTCTTAGAATAAGATGCTGAATCGAATAGTGTGATAATTATAAAAATGGGAGAAACTTCAACTACCATTCTTTAATTTCATTTTAATTCTCTTCTTTTTTTTAATTAAATTCTTAGCTATAATAATGTTCCCTAATAAAGATTCAATGCAAATAGATAAGATCTAGGAAACTAGCAATTTTAAAGAGGCAATAACTTTAATGACAATCGATTCGATGATCCTCCTCGAGGTTTCTATGAAAATCCTTCGGCGAATATAAATTAATCTCCAAGCAAGGGAGCCTACACTCCCATTCAGGAGACTTTGTCTTAAAGTTTCATGCAAGTTGATCAGTCTTTTAATGAGAATTTGCCCAGGCCAGGAGGCAATTATCAAAGAGATAATGGAGCTGGAAGGGGCTATGCCAATAACAATTACAATCAAAATAACAGACCTTATCAATAAAACTATAACAATGGCTAAGGCAGGCCAAGTTGGTAGAATAATAACAATGGCTAGGATAGACCAAGCTGGTAAAACAACAATAATGGCTAGGATAGACCAAGTTGGTAGACCAACAATAATAATGGACAAGGAAGAGGCTATAATTAAGGAAGAGGGAAACCAAATTACGAAAACAAGCCTTGGCAAAACAACAATAATAATTACAATAACAATGGATACTAGGGAGGGAGAAGAAACGAATAAGAGGGGAATAATTTTGGCCAGTCTGAAGATATTAATCCAGAACCTGTAGATGATTTCAAACCTATTGTGAATGAAGAAAATCCAAATGAGGAATCTTTCTTTAAGAATAATAACGTGTAAAAACAGTTTGAGGGCTAACCTTCAGCTGGGAGGGGTCGTGCTCACGGAAGAGGCTAAACTAATAGTTAAAATTAATTTGGCGCTAATGAATATGAAGCGGTTCCTTATGAGTAAAGAGGAAGAGGAAGCAGAGGGTTTGGAAGAGGAAACAACCGAGCAAGCTAAGAAAGCAACCCTGCGAGGAGAAACATGTTCGATAATTTCAATTAAGAAGAAAGTAAACTGGAAGAAAGTACTGAAGTGGTAAAGGAAGAGACTGAAGAAAATTAACCAGCCAAAAGGGAAAGAAATTTCGGAAGAGGTTAAAAGATAGCAGGAGGAGATAGCTTTAACTAGGAGGAGGTGCGATCTTAGGGTAGCGACTATAATGATTATTCCAATAGAGGAGGACGCGGAAGAGGCAGAGCTGGAGGATAGTTTGGAAGAGGCTAGAATAGAGGGGGGTATATCAACAAGAGCAATTAGAGAGATGATGATTGGGGGCAGCCAAATGAAGACGATGACTAAATAATTACATTCAATATGTTTTTAGATATCAAACCTATCATATAAGATTAATCGATGGATAGCTCTTTCTTCGAAAACTCTAACCCCCCTTAAAAGCGATAAAATGAAGGTGATAATAGAAGTCTCTACAAAGAAGAGCGCTAAACCTTTGCATAGAGCATGAGAGAGCAGCAGCAGTAGTTTGATGGAGACTCAGATGGAAGAGGCAAGTCCAGAGGCGATAGAGGCTCTGGAAGAATTAATTCTATTTCATTTTTTAGGAAGGGGAGATAATGGAATGAAGAGATCCTTTGGAAGAAGTAAGAGGTGAGAGATGCAACCAAGACCGAAAAATAATTCTTAAGTTAAAGTAATTCCTAAATAAAAAATTCCCTATTCTCTACCTAAGTCTAAGAGAAAATAAGAGTGAGATTATGAAATAATATATATATTGAAGAATGGAAATAAACAGAGGTAGAAGAAGGTTTCAATAAAACGGGCAATAAATTCTAAACTAGACTTCCCTCATTCTGCAGCCTAACCTCCCTCAAATAGATTTGGTGAATAGGTAAGAAAATAGGAAGCACTCTCTCATCTTTAGTTCTTAGAGTTATGCGACTGGAATTTTGCCAAACATGAAACAGAGCAACCACTCTCAAACTATGTAGATGCCCTTGAACATCTATAATCAGAAAGCAGATGAATTTTCTCACACCAACTAAACAAGCTTTCAATTAGCTCCCTCTTATAAATGTAAAATTCTAGCTTATTAAAAAATATTCTGCTTTTAGAATCCCCCCTCTGTTCCTATACCCTTAAGTGACACCTTACCATTAAAGAAGCAACAGCTAATCATAGATTGCTTCAGGCTATAAGTAAGCTATTTTACTGATTTATGATGAAAATGAAATTAGTTCAGAAGAATACGAAAGACAAAGAAGAATAATTTTAAGAGAGCAAGAAAGAGAGAGAAGGCGACTCGGGATTAATCAACCTGATAACTATGGCGGTAAAAATGACATTCAAAATTTGAAGCCTCCTTTAAATCCAGCTAATTTCTAACAATAACAGTAACAACAACTACAGCCACAACCTTACAAAATTAGCGTATCAAGTTCTATTTTAAATGGCTTAGAGCTTGCCGTTGGTACCTATGATGGTTCCTCAATAGGTTCACACTCCTCAATATCAAGAATTAGCACCTCCAATGAGCATAATGTATGGTATTAATATTTAAAGCCAAATAAATAGCTTTTAACCTGTTAACCAGATGTACTATCCACAAGGGAATAGCTTATTCAAGAACCTTAATACCCTCCTCAATATCATCAAAGTTAAATCTATTAGCCTAATATGCCTCAATATATTGCAGTTTTGAAACAAATATAAAATTTAAAAATTGATCTACTTAAAATAGCTCAATTCTTTTTGTTTTTATGAAAATTTAAGTTTATTTTTCTACCTGGCATAAGAAATTTTTATCTTTCTAAAAAAAATCATGCTCATTTTAATATCAACACTGAAAGTATGGGGATGTCGCCAAATCAGCTGAAGTTTGAAATATAGTCTTAGCAACTAATTATTGCTCAAACTTTAAATAAAATGAAATTAATAAGAGTTTTAGTATTTTTTGCTTAATTGATTGAAATTAAATTAGCAATAACGATTTCTACAGAAAGAATGTGAATTCCTAGGCCTTTGCGTAGAGGTCTCGATCTCATCCACACCCAGTCTCAGACTAGTATTAATCCTAGCCAGAACCAGGCCAGGATATAAAACAGTAGTATGCCAGGATCCTAGACTTTCAAGTTAAAGAACATGAGATAATAAAAGCCAAGAAAAAGTCAGAGGAGAGGTCCCTCTCACCACAACAGTAAAGCTTCTTCGATAAATTTGGAAATTTGGATCCCAAGCAAATGGCCTATCTTAATCAGGAAAAATAGAAACAGTTCAGAGAGTAACTTAAACTGCAGATGGAGGATAATTAAAGGAGAAAAGATGGCTATGCCAGAGATTTTAACCACGATTATTCAATCACTCTGAATGCTCCACCACTCACAGACACTCTCCAAAGGTCTCCAATAGCTCCTGCTTCAGGACACGGTGGGCATACACTTTTAAACCTAGGTGGGATGAATAGTGCCCTCTCTCAAAGTGGAATTCAAGATCCCAACATGGCAGCTAACTCATCAAGACATTACGATACTGACCACTACAAAGCTCAGCTAATGCAGCAAATAGAGGAGAAAAGAAAAGTGAAGGAGGATGCCAAGCGTAGGAATCTCGAGGATGAGATGAAGGACGAAATGAGAGTAAAGAGAGAACTCGAAGAGCTCAAAGTTAAGTTTCAAATAGAGACTGGCGTTAAGAAGCCTACTCCAAAGATTAGCTAAACAAATACTGATGGCGAGGTTACTCCAAATCATGTACAGGATAGACAGTAAAGTAATTCGTAGTAGCCTCATTTTGCTTAAAATAATTTGTAACAAAATCATCAGAACATGCATCAAATCACCCACTAACATTCATTGCCTTTGGATATTTCTCATAACCAGCCTCTTCAGATATAGTAGAACTTAAGTGGCTTTAACATAGATTCATAGCTAGCTGAGAATATGGATTTGACAACTGCTGATCCCATAAAGAAACAGCTTCAAGTCTAACTGGTCACATTTCAGAAAGAGATCGCCAGGTTATAGAAGTAACAAAAAGATATGCTAAACAACTATTGATTAAATAAATATAATTTCAAACTTATTTCAAATGTGATCAAGAGAAATATAGATGTGATCATTATAAAATTGTTTAGAATATCTTTTTAGTATATTTTCATAACATCTCTATCAAATAGAATTATTTATTTTTGAGATTAACAAATATATTTTGCATTTGATTTAAAAGTATACTAAAAGGAGGTTGAAACTATATAGGATAAGAAGCAGAAAGTGATGAAGGAGGTGTAGCACAATCAAGAAGTTGGGGTGAAGAAGCAAATAGAGCAGCTGCAGAAAGCACTTGAAAAAGCTAATAAAATAAACGAGAACATGGCCAAGCAGCAAGCAAAGCAGAGCTTCTAATCCTCAGGGTTGAAGCAGCCCACTAACATCAGAACCAAGTCTCTCCACAAACAGAACGAGTTTATCACTCCTCCAGAAGTCAAGTCTCCCTACACTGCTCAAGTCAGGAACAAGAACCAAAGTCAACTCTAAATAATATAATTTGTGTTGTTTTAATTTACTCAAGGACATAATCACCAAGGGATAGACTACAAATTCTCAGAAGTCTCCCCCATCTGCAGTCTAAAAGCGAAGTGTCCTCTCAAAGCAAGCAAAATCTAAGACTAAGAAGAAACAGAAGTCACCTTCTAATAAGAGAAAGAATATTAGCTAAGAGGAGTTTTAAGATAAGGCAGAAGAGAGTCCTGGGTTTGAGGAGGATGAAATGGGATCTGAAGTAGAAATGAAAAGTGGGGTTGATGTTGACGAATACGAAGAAGATGAAGAGGAAAAGCAAATGAGTGGGAATGAGGGATCAGAAGGAATGAGTAGGAAGTACAACAACGATAGTTAGATTATCTTGACTCCAAAAGGAGGCGCTAAGTAAAATGCTAAGGTAAAAAATGAGACTCCAAGCAAAAAGTAGGGTCTGAAAAAAGAACTGAGCCATAAATAATTCAAAGATCTGTTAAATGGAGGGAAAGAGTAGAATCAGAGTTTGGCAAAAATGATGCAGGGTGTGCCTTTTGATGAAATGCCTGTTGGGCCAAATGCCTCTGCTGCTATAGCTCACATCTAAGAAGGGGGAAGCATAAAACAAGTCAGGAATAACTAACACCTCTCACTCAAATAGAAAGAGCAAGTTACTCAGTAGATGAAGGCTCAACTACCAAAACTAAGCAGCAGAGCCAAGACTGCAGCTAGCCAAGGTCCCTAAGCATAATTAGACAAAAGTTCCGAGCATACTTCTAATAAGCTAAAGAATCAGCCCAAGATCTCTGCCAGAGGTAAGGGTTAGTAGTCTCAAACGAAGAAAAAGTTACCTCCAAAACAGAGAAGCATGGCGAATAAGATAAACAACCCTTATAATGATGATGTTCTGGTTCCTAAAAATCAAGAGAATGAAGCACTCTCTATGACCAACCTTTTCAAGAGAGTGAAGTCTATTGAGAAGAACAAAACTGATACAGATATACTACAAGAAGGAGGCACTGGTCCCAGCTCGATGACTCCTTCAATCCTCAGGAAGGGATCTGGCTACACTAACCTCATCCAAGGAAATAAGAGCGTAAGAATCAATGAAAGCTAGAATAGTATGCATGGCGCTGGCGATTAAAGGAAAACTGGGGACCCCATGCTAGATTAGATAAGATAAATGGAAGATGAGTATATCAAGGATGTTAATCAGAGAAATGCTGGAGACTAGTTCTTCATGGGTAACTAGCTCCATTCTCTCTCAGATGAACTAGGAAGTAAATACATATAGCAGAGCAGAGACGCAGAGAAGAAATACTATCAGGAGGCTCTAAGGCCAGACAAGATCAAGGGTAATATAGAATCACATAGGAGGAATAGGAGTGACGATATTGAAGGACTTCCAGATGAGATAAGTGGGATTAAAATCCACAGTGATGGCTAATAGTAATAAGTGAGGGAAGAGAACAAGTAAGAATAAAGGCAAATGCAGAAAGTGCCGAGCAAGGCAGCTTCTGAATTTGAGTATGATGAGAATGAGATGTCTCGCTACACTAACTTCTTATTCAATAAGAACTTAGTGAATGGAGAAGAAGGGGAAGATGGAGATCAAATACCTGAGGCGTTCCCTGAATATGATGACCACATGTCTATGCTAAACGAGTAGAAGCCCCAGTATACTTTGAAGGAAAAGGCTATTGGTGAGGATGGAAGTTTCAAGGACTATATGTTCAAAGAGAGCCAGGAAATGAATGACTAGCTTACTCACATAAGTAGAATAATTTAAGAGAATGAGAAAAGAACAGATGAGTTTATGTTCAAGAGCTAATAATGTAATCACTGGTTTTATATTTTAAGCAATGATAACGAGACGAAGGAGATAATCGAGTTCAATAGGTCATTTCACAAGAACTTAAAATAAATCGAGGATTTATTTGAGGAAGATAAGAAAAAGGCAGCTGCTCCCATTAAGTCTACAGTAAATATCAGTATGCTTGAAAATGAAGAAAATAAATATGGAGGAGACACCAGCAAGAACAATAGGAGTGGAAGAGGACTGCCCAAAGCACTGTAGAGTATGATTGAGCAAGACTCTTTCTAGCAAGTGCAAGCAAAGAGAGCTCCAGCTGGCTTTGAAATTGGAACCTATGATGGATAAGAAGGTGAAGACGAAGAAGAAGACTAGGAAAACCAAATTAATCAGTAGTTTATTTAACAAAGACCTTTACAAAATCAAAGGGAGAAACCTCTAAAAGAAATAGGAGCAGTAGAAATGATAAAGCAGCCATAGTAATTCCATCTTCTGAATTACTTGATGTCTGACAAGTAGTCGCCACCTGCTGAAGCAAGTTCTGTGGGAAATTTAAACTTATTTTAATAAATATGGACTTTAATTAGCTGGCATAAGAAATAGGGGATGACTAGAGTGAGTTCTCCTAGGCTGAGGGCTTATCCCAACAGACGCCTCAGCACTTTAGCAAAGTCATCAACTAAAAGAAACTTATGAATATAATTTTACTTGTTCTTTCTTTATTCATCAAAGGCCATTTAGTATAAAATTAAACTCCACAAAACAAAATTGCGTAGCCAAGAACAGGAAGTTTCACTCCTTAGAACCAAGTATCGAGACAAAGGACTCAGCCGAACGAATAGCAGAGGAGAAATAAAAAACCTCCTCTACCTATTTATCAGCAGCAGCAAAAGAGGCTGGCAGACGCCTATAGAAATCTCAATGACCCAGAGTAAATCACCAATTAGAGACAGTATGAAACTCAAAGTGTTAGAAGCAACACAGAGTCGGTGGTAAACGTATTTTCAGAGAATTCTTAAATTAATGATGGACCTCAACAGCCTTAGATAAGTAAATTATCATTTTATGTTTTACTATTGATATTCAACCCCTACTTCAAAGTAGAGCAGCCTACGAATAAGATTTACAATAAGAATGATCCCTTCTTGATAAACATGACTCTGAGGCAGAAGCTGACAGAGACCAACCAAATGATCTACATAGACAACTAGAATCTGCTTGAGAAGATAAAGCAACTAGGAAAGTCTATAAAGCCTGTGAAGTATGGGCTATAATACATCGACTTGACTTAGAAAGACGCCTTCTATCAAGACTAGCAAGATGCTTAGTTCCAGTAGGATCTGTATGCAGCCAACATCAAAAACTCAATGCAAGAGTATTTTGGGGATCCCAACTATCCAAATCAATAATAAGTAGTTGACCCCAATTTTCAAGTTTTCAGAGAGAATTCTAGTGTAAGGAACGATCCAGATAGTCAGACAGTATATCAATAATAGCTGGGCTAAAAATAATACCAAAATTATACTCAAAGCCAAGGAGTTCTAAATTATTTAAATGAATTTAAATCCATTTAGCAGAGCTGATAACTCTTTAAGCAACAGTAGAGATCAAGCATCTAAGTACTTGCAATACAATTTCAATGGGGAGTCAGGACTCTAACTCAAGTAGAGGTTGCAAGCTCAGAAGCTAGGACAGCAAGAGCCGATCTCTTTCGAAGATTAAAAGCGCAACAAAGATAGAGGATTGCAAAAATATGCTTCAAACTACAAGAATAACTTAGTTCAAGAGGTGGTTTAGGAGAGAATAGCCGAAGAAGGAAGGGCACCTTAGAGGCAAATGATTTAAGGCTACAACAACGCAGTGCAGAATAATTTCAGTCAAGCTAGTACATTTAATATTGGCAAGCAAACTCCTGGAGATAGTTAGCACAACATTAAAAGCTTTTCCCAAATGGAAAACTAACAGCAGTAGTATCCTAACTATTAGCAGGAGAATATGGGGAATTTAAGCAACTAATAAAATCAACTTCAAGCCTTGGGTCAATAGAGTATGCTTTACTTATAATTATTATATTTGCTTCTCGAAAAGAAGAAGTAAACTATAGTCTATCCAAATTAGAATATCATTATAAACATGCATGAAGGCACACCATAGACAACCAAGTATCAAACTCTTTAACAGCAGCCAGACTTGCAAATTGATAATTTGGGATTATTAAAAGAAGCAATCTCTGGTATTAATATGGAGGGAGCAGATGATCGACAGAACTTGCCCTCGCCCCTCTAGTTCCTTAATTATTTTTAATGTGAGTGGAGTAGTTCCATCAAACCATATTAGACAACATACTAAACCCTTCTTCTCTATATGCTAAATATTCATAACTACTTAGCTTGCTTTACTATAAATAAGCCCTATGAAACTCAGTTTTCAACCAACGGTTTGAAAAATTAGCAAACCTCTCACTTAAGAAGCTCTGAAGGAGGTGGACTTGAAAATAGAGAACCTGGCGATAGTGGTTTCTAAGATTATTTAGACAATGACTTGATAATTTCTAAGAAGAAGCCTGATCTTAACATCCTTAGTGCCTAGGACTCCTTCACCACTGAGAAGCAATATTTTTTACTATATAGAAGACTGGGGCAAACAAATCTCCATACCCTAGTACAAACAAAGCACAAAATATAGCTCCTAATAATTTTGAAGGTGAATAGCTCGGACTGAGAAATGCAAATAATTAGTCTCTCTTCAAGATTAAAACTACGATTGTTATTCAATGATTCATTGTTTCAAATTTATTGGAGGTCAAAAGAATTAGAATTTTCAAAGAGAAGAGAATCAGACTACTTTTATGAAGCTTGCCACAACGAACGATCCAGATTATTAGTTTGACTCTGGGACACCAATTCAAAATTAGATACAGTAACCTCACCAGTTGCTCGCAAATCATTTCATAATCTTATAAATTAGGTGCCCTCTCAGCATTTCTCTTTTAAAGTTTATGACGAGAAAAGCAGATAAATTGAGAACTATCTCTCAGGGAGGTAAACCGGATAATCAGCCGCAAGAGATGATTTTGATACTGATGACGGAAATAACTAGAATAATTTTGAAGATGAAGTATTCTGAGCGAATTTATGAAAATAATATTCCTTTATTTCTTATTAGTTCAGTACGGTTAAACGAAATTGGCTTAAATCTTAACAAATTTAGAATGCATTTAAATCGTCGGTCTATTAATATTCGTCAACTGCTGTAGTAAAGTATACGATCCACTAAAATGTGCGTATTTTCCATATCATCAACCTCAAACATCGATTCTCTCCCCTCTATAAGCACTTAGTAGCTTATTTCACAGCCCCCTATAAGTTGCTGTCTGCTCTTCTAGTTATCGCTGCTGTTATAGAGATTTATTCTAAACTTTGGCTCCAAGTCAAGTTTGTTGAGCTTGCCAGAGGGCATCCAAACTGGATCCTGAGAAGGCATACGAGTAATCTCACTTGAGTACAGGATTATAGGCCCACCATCGCTGGTTATATTATCTTGTCTACTCTTTGCTCGCACCTTGTTCATGCATACTATCTCATAAAAGGCAAGAGGGATAGTGGGAAAACAACTAAAGCACTTTTGCTTGATGGGAATCCCCGACGCACTTATGTCTAGAGTGATGAATTCTTATTGCAGAGGAACAGCCTAACTCATTATCTACTCTTGGTCTTCATTCTTTTGTTTGAAGTACTTGCCCTCTGGTGATTAATCGAATGTCTGATATTCGAAGTGAATGATAAGTTTGAAGTTTGTCCCATTCAAAGTCAGCTCATGTTTCGAGAGTACGGTATAATCGTTGCCCTCGTTGAAATCTAACTTTGCAAGGTCCAGTTCAAAGAGCTCGTTTTCATTCTGGTTTATTGAGAGATTACCATTTGTGAATTAGCTGGAGCCTATTTCAAAACCTATTTTGTTATCTTCTAGGAGCTAGTGTGTTAATGTGGTGTTTTAAAGCTTGAATTTTAAGCCAGCAATTAACGAGGGCTGGCAACTAACTAGCACTCGGCAGTCAAACTTCATATAAAAGCAAACTTTTAAATTCTGAATATACAAATTAGAATTTGTGCAAATATTTCAAATAATTTTTGTTCTAAATTTGTTATTGGAAATGAATTGAGCGATTAGTCTTTTGTATTTCAGATCTGTGCGATTGTGCGCTTGAATTCATTTTGGTTAGTTCTTATAATTTAAGAAGTTTAATTGACTATCATTATCATAGTATGCCGTTATCACTTTATCACTATTTTCAATCAAAAGTGTCTTAATAATTGAGCAGCTGTAATTTCTTATTTGAACGTTTATTATATTATTTCAAATTATTTAAAAAGAAAAAGAAAGAAAAGTTTGAGAATTTTATTTTCCCCTCTCTCCAAACACTTAATGCTTCAAAAGAAGACGCAACACCAACCCACGTCTAATGGGATGCACTCTATGCTTAATAATTCTTAAAATTAGCAACACAGCAGTCAGAGAGCGTCAAGCTAAACTCAACACCCAACATAGAAGCCCAAGGTTCAAACTGTAATAATGGGATCAAGTGCTCATTATTACAATATTTTAGTTGATTTATAAGATACAAACTTTAGAGATTAAAATATATATCCTTTCTTTTTTAAATTCATTTTTATGGAAAGAAATCTTCTTGATATCAATTATTTTATCAGAGTTACATTTTGCGTAATCTCGCATTTTATTGAGTAATGATCTATAATAGAATTCTATAAATCAATAAAGCAATAGGAATAGCTCATAAATTCAAATGAACATTCCTGTGAGTCCAACTAATACGAAGCCCCTCTCTAAACAGGTATAATTAATTATATTTTCAAATTATAGAAACTAAGGGTCGTATCTCCTCTCTCAAGAGCCAAGGATGAAGAGAATTAATTATTTTTTATTATTAGAGGCTCAAAGTTTGAAACTCAAAACTGTAGATGGAAGATCAGCAGCTCAGCTCGCTAGTAACTATATGTCTGTGAACTAATATCAGCACATGAGATTACAAGAGAGTCCAGATTCTCTAAAAGACTTTGGCTCCCTTGGCAGTAACCAAGCCTTTTAGAATTCCATCTTCTCTACTAATTAAAAGAACTAGCAGTCCAGCTCCCTCTAGAAACTTTAGCAATATTAGCAGCAGATCCAAGTCGCTTAACAAGCCTAACAGCAATTAATGCATAGCAATTTAGCCAATCAAAACAGATCAGCAATACTACATTATATAATATAATTAATTTTGATAATGCTTATGAGCGATTATGAGGCAGTTGCCCAGTAAAACTTTAAGAATTCAGAACAATTAAGTGGTCAAAAATATCAGGCTAGCAAAGTAAATGAGGAATACCAGAGTGCGAAAGTCACCCACAAACATTAATCCCCTTAAGAATTTGAGATACCTCGAGTCTATAATACTTTACCTTTACATCATTTATTTTACAATATATTTTAAGTCTCTGATGATGTCCAGTCAGTTAACAGAAATTCTATTTTATTATTCATCAACTATATTTCATGAGAAAGCTAAAAGCCTCACTTCAAATCAAATTAATTCCTAGATAAGCAACAATGAAAATAGTGGCAATAAGAAAGCGAGTGTCCTTCATTAACAATAGACAATATTGTAACAGCTACAGCTTCAATAGTAGGCATAGTTATAACAATTATCGCCAGGAAAATTAAATGCTCTGCTATAAATGGGAATAATAGGCAAACTTAATCAAGGTGCCAGTCAAGTTGATCTCTAATAAGACTTTCAGTAGGATTTTGGCCTTTCAGGTTCCCCCAAGCTTTTCTAGCTGAATTAGCAGCCGTTAAAATCGAGACGTAAGAAGAGTCAAGGCAAAATTAACGTCAACTTTCAGAACTTAAATGCTGAGGATATTTTAAAAACTCAGCCCTTATAAGCTTATTTTTAGCTAATGTTAGAAGTTCATCACAACCTTAGGCCAGATCTTTGAGTTAGCAAGCTAATTCCTAAGAAAGACCTGTCCTCTAACTCAAAAAGAATTCCATCAGGGCCCCAGCTGCTGGAGAGCAAAGTCTAAACTTAGTGCAAGTGCAGTAGATGCAATTCTAGCAATAGTTTCTAATGAAGCAACATGAAAGTTTGAGACTTGCTCAAATTGAGAATAGTGTTGAAAGAATGTAAAACACATAGGCTCCCTCCTCAGCTACAGTCTAGAATAAGCAGGGAAATCTCAAAATCCTGCTTAAGAAAACTAACTCACTTAAGTAAATGACTGCAACTGGCAGTGCTTAGAATTAAAATTAGCAATAGACTACTGTAAAGATACAAAAGGACTAGATACTTCTCAAGACTGCATAATAGAATAACTACAATTCTTAAGGTAGTTCTAATAGCAACTAAGCTTAAATTTCAAATTAGTAAAGATCCCGATCCCTATCTAATAGTAAGTTTGCAAAGAAAAAGACTTCGCCAGGATAGTAAGACGCCGAGAGACTTTAACAACAGGCAGAAGAAAATTTCATTCAAACCTAGAGAATAAATAGCAAGGAGAAGAACTTAATAGGAAACAGCTTTAATTAGAGCATTAACCTAGCTGGGAAGTAAAGATGTAAATCTAGTACAAAGACTGCTTTAGTGAGTGGCTCCTCTCAGGAGGATCTGTAATAGACAGCTTAACAGTAATAAATACCTATGTAAAATTCTAGTAAGGTGTTGATGTTCAAAACAAACAACGAGGAAAGTAACGCGAAGGTGGCTGCTCTCAAAAGTATAATAAAGTTATCTACCAACCAAAGTGCTAACTATATGCAACCTAAGCAGATACCTGCAAGGAACCAGAGCAAAGAAAATATTCAAAACCAATCATAGAACTAGATTTAACCCAACGCCTAAATCAAACAGATGGTATAAAAGATAAAAGTGCAAGAGTCGTAAATACAAGGCTAGTTTGTATAAAAATGTGCATCTGCTTAGTAAAAGATTCTTTATTAATTTTTCCACAATAAAGTCAATAGTACATGCAAAGAATAACTTCTAATAGAGTAGTTACTCAGCCTTCTATAAATTATCATTCCTAGATAAAAAGTGCTGGAGTTAAAGAATAGATTGGTACAGAATAGGTGAAAAGCTAAGTTATTAGCAACAGTGGCTAGCAATAGATTAAGATAAATTTAACTCACAATAGCAGCAACAACTTAACGAGTCAAGACAATAGAGATAATTCTTCTTCACTGAAAATAGGCTCAGGCCAAGTTAGCATTAGAAACTTCAAGGTGAATTCTTCCTAATAGAATTCTTAGAAGTAAGCTTTCTAAAATATTTATAAATGATGCTGAGAATATCGCTTCGTTAGCTTAGTTGACTACCAATAAGGCTTAATTAGCTATGTAGCAGAAAATGCATTAGATCCTTGTAAAGTAGCAAAATTAAATTCCTCCGACAAGTATACAAGGATAAGTTCAAACTATCAGCTCCAAGAGCATCGTAAGCAGAAATGTTTTCAACGCAGCCCAAACTTTAGAGGAGAGTTCCAACTCTTTGAAATAAAAAAGGTAGAGCGCTGGAGTTGATCTGATTCCTCGATCTATAATGATGTAAAACAATGGTAATCCAAATGAAAGTTTCAAAGCTCAAGAGAGTAATTAGAAGAGTCTGTTGAACTAGTTTTCTCGCAAGAACTCTACATTGAGTAATGGATCGATTCAAACCCAAATGTTAGCTATGCAAAGAGAACTCCATCAAACTGGATTTTCTCACGCTGATCAGTATTCAGCTGCAAATTAGGAAAAAGAAAAGTTATAGAAGCTGCAAAATACTTCATAAATAACTTATAAAACTCAAGGATTAGACTCTACCTCTGGGAAGTAAAGACTTTCTAATAGGCAGACAGATAAGCAAACTATATTTTTATATTTTCGGAGAATGTTATCTCAGAGATGAATTACATGAATTCTCAAAAGAAGTTTAGTGATGAGAAATGCAGTGCAGGAAAGAAATTAAACTTCTATAACTAAATGAGTCCAACTTCCGAAGCAAGCGAGTTTAGAGAAAGTCAGATGATTTCAGCTTTCAAAAGTTAGAATGATTCACACTTAGTGAACTAGGATGAGAGCAATTGCTGTATGGAAGATGAGTCTATAGTGATTATTTAAGAGGATCAGTTGAGAATTCCACTCAGATCTAGCAAGAATTCTTACAAAACGCAGGATTCTTAGAAATTCGTATTCGATGAAAATATTTTAGAGAGACAAGATGTTGTGGAGATACCATAATCCATGATGCAACTTCCAGCTTAAAATAGCCACAAGTTTATCTCAAAAGATCAGTAAAAATTAACTGCATCTTATTTTTAAGAGGAAATGATTCTTTAAAGCATGGAATCTGAGAGAAGTGTATTTAAACATAAGCACGATAACTCTGTCATTGAATAGGAGTCCTTGGTAAATCAAATTAAGACTTAGCTTATGAAAATCCATTTTTAGTAAGCCTTTTAAGGAGAGACTTAGAAGTCCAAACGGCACAGAAATCAATAAGCTAAAGATGTTTAGACTATGAGAAATGCTGATGCCTCTGATAAATTACGAATGGATTTAGATACCTCTTCAAAGTTACTTAATCAAGCTTCTGGTACTTTCTATTTTGAGCCTCAGTTCGATGACATCTCTTTTGAAATTGATACTTGCAACTAAATACGTGTACCTAAGAATATGTAGAACCCTATCATTGAAGCAAATATCCTCTCACTTCCAGATGAGCTAGAAATATACCAAGAGCGATTGGATCCATAAACTGGAAAAGTTAGGTTTACACTTGATAAGGAAACTGTTACTATCTTGGCTCCAAAAACGAAGAAGAATTATCTAAGAGCTGAAAACTAGATCATGAAGAAGTCATTTAAAGGTGACCCATAAATTCAGTTATATATTCAATATGGTTGTATTTATGATTTTGAAGAGAGATTATGAAAACATCTCAGAGGAGAAAAAAGAAGAATTAATAAAGAGAAAGAGCTGCAAACCACTATGAATATATATTCATAACCTTTACCTGTAGTCACTTCCGAGGATAGTTTATCCTTTAGACATTCTGTTTGGAATTAAGTCTTAATAAATTTATTGATAATTATTGGCTATATTATAATTTAAATGTTTCCTATATCCATTTTCTTAAGCTAAGACTTGCACTTTTAAAAAGAGAGCCCGAGTGGTGGCTTGGGCAGGATATGCCAATTTACGGTAAGCAGAGAGAATACGATATCTAACCCAGACTAGAGTCATTTTAATTCTGACAGACTCCAATAATAAATGAACCAAACTAATTTTACAAGTTTAATGTAAATTAATTTTTATCTACTCAAATTAAGTTAGTTTTTATCTCATTTTTTACACAACAAATCTTTTACAAATAATCCTCCTAGACGATAATGATTATCTAATTCCTTTAGAAAATAAATATATGCTTTCTCTTTAGGTTCTTTTGAATTAATAAAAATGAACATGAACATCAATAATAACACCAGCTTTCAAAGCCTGAACTCAAATGTGGATGAAAATCTGTAGAGTATTAAACCTATAAACTTGAAATACCAGGGAAAAAGATAAGAAGACATCTAATATGGCATGCTTTTCAAGTACTCTGATCGTAATATTGAAAGAGTCAATCCTTAATTAATTAATGTAAGGGAATCAACTTTATAGGCCGTAAAAAGGACTAGATTAGTTACGTCCTTTATCAAGGACAGAAGCTATTATGCTATTTCATCATTATCAATTATGAAAGGTAAAAGTCACAGACTTAGCGAAGTCCGCGAAGGTTAAAGGATAAAAATGCAAAGTCAGATAATAACCTGGTCTCTCTATAGCTTTCCGCCTAACCTTCCTCTAGTTAATAGAAGATGAGTTTAAATTTTGCACAGGCAGCGGAATAAGTTAGCAACATATAATTCCCAAGAGGTACACAAGTTTAGTTTAAAAGAAAATTGGGGGGGGGGGGGGGCCTTTCTCACAGAAAAATTTTTAATGAAAAAAATAAAAAAAAATTTGTTTAAAAGGGATATTTTGCTCCTAAATTGTTCTTCCAATTATGAGGCCTTCAATATCTAAGGCTCAATTTTAACCCTAATTCAGTCAGTTGAGGTCAGCTCACCTAAAAAAAATTTATATTTTTGTATTTTTTCGCATTGTAAAATAAATTAAAACCGCTATTTTGAAATAGTGCAATTTTTTTTAAAAAACAAAATTTAAAGGGGGCTAATGCTACAATTTTTAACTCTACTTCTTTGGCTTATAGCTGAAATTTAATTACAAAAAAAAAATTCACTATTTCAAAATAGGTTTAAAATTACAATAGCAAAAAAAGCTAAAAATATAAATTTTTTTTAGGTGCAGCTGACCTCTAACTGACTGAATTAGGATTAAAATTTGAGGCCCTTTGATTTTGAAAACCTCTATAATTTGGGAAAATGACAGGAGCAAAAAATTATAAAATATTTTTTCATTTTTTATTTTTAAAAATTTTCTTAAAGGGAAAATCTCTTCTAATTTACTTAAACCAGAGAGTAACTTAAATCTTCTCTAATAAGTTAATGTAAATGAAGGGCCCTCCCCTCAAGAAGGCCGTAGTCTTTACGAGAAATAAAAAACAGCAATAAGTTCATGAGTGGTATTCTACCCTAAAGTTTCATCAAACTTAATGACATGAAATCTACTCAGCTTTTCTCTCCTCAAGCAGCTGCTCTTAAGACTCCTCTCACATAAGAAAATATTCAATTAAATACGACCATGAATTAGCAGCAGCAGATTTAATAGCAGTCATCGGACTCAAGGAGGAAAATTAAATTCGAAAAGGATTAAGCAGAGAGTGAAAGAGTCAAGAGGATTGTCAAAAGGGAGGAGAATCTAGAGAAAGAATTAAAATCACATAACGTGTGAATTTATTTAGTAGAATTTTTTAGATAGTCTGACATCCAATTTAGAGAGAGTAAGCATGAAGACAAATATATGACAGAAATTTTAAAAGACTATGATAAAAGTAGACAGACTGAGAAGGAAAGGTATGGCAGTAAACAAATTAACTAACACCCATTTTAAAATATAGAAATTTTGATGTTTTAAGAACATTAAGACTTTTCTATTTAACTAGCAAGTTATATTCAAGGTTTATTTTGAATCCAATAGCATAATAGATAATAAACAGCTAGCGACGCTCATCAAACATCTTTGAGCTAATAAAACAGAAAGAGAAAGACACTAAAGAGAAGAGTCAAGCTTTAAGAGAGGGCTCCTAAGTAGGTTATGATAGTGAACGAGCCTCCAAGATAATTCCAGCTCTTCGAGGAAAAGAGAAGAGAGAAACTCATCAAGCAAGAGAATCAGTAAATTTATCGCACTAAATTCAAAGAGGAGATAAGGAGTTTCGTACCTCACAAAGTCATGGACAATCTAATCGTTAAAACCAAGTAAGAGAAGGACGCAGATTATACTCAAAAGCTTTTGTCCAAGGTTAATCTGAACATAGAATACTATTTGAAGCCTTCAAAGAGGCCACATACTTAAAACAATTCCCAAAGACGAAACAAGACGGCTGAAAGTGAAGAGGATGAAAGCGCGGTTGGGACTTTTTCAGATCAAAAATAGGAGGAAATTAGCAGCACCAAGTTTAAAAGGAATGATGGCAGAAATCAAGTTTACGATAGCTCGCATTATAAACCTTCAGAATCTCCAGCTACAAGCATTAAAAGTCCAACTACTATTCACAGAGATGATATTTAAATATCTATGATAAAGCTCATTTAAAATAATTGATATCAGTAGGGGATCAAAGTAAAAGTAGAAACCAAGTGTTTTATTTACAAGCAGTGGCATTGATCCTAAGCTTAATCCTATTGCCTTGAATATAATTTGTAACGGCCAGATAAATTCTCTAAAGCAACTAGGTAGAAAAATTTAAAGGCAAACCTAAGGAGGCCAAATGCCACTAACTGCAAGGGCTGAAAGTAAATCAATTTTAATGAATAACTCTCCACTGATTAAAGGCAGAAATGCCTAAGAAGCTGGTAATTCTCACCAGCCGACACTTTACTAGCAGAAGAAACTGGGCTTTATCTTAGACACATAAACCTCATCAAGTATGAGTGAGTAAATTAACAGAGTCAGGAAGGAAAAGATAATCAAGACTATTAAATCAATGCAGAAGAAAAATAACGACAAGAAATTCTATACAAAGCGATTCCTTATAAAGCAGTTAGAAATTTGCTAACAGTTAGGCTAGGAAGATAAAATTGACATGGAATTTTTGAGACAGTAGAATTTATCAAGAGCTGATTTGATGATTTAGTCACACAGGTAATTACCCACACCACTTTTCTCTTCTGAGTATTTTGAAAGTGCATACGATCTGAAGAATTTCAAGCTAGAGGCCACAAGAAATTCTAACTCTAGTCTAAAGCATTAAAAAGCTTTTGAGCTCTCAGATGCAGCGAATATTAAAGTAAAGAGAGTTTAAACTGCTCTCCTGAATTTCAGAGATAAAGTGTAAAAGAGTAAGGAAGATCTGCTTAATCTTCGCATCAGTTATCTTTGATAGAATCATTTTTAATTTATTTCATCAAGTAATCAAGTGAATTATTGACTTTCGCATTATCTCTTTTTATTGAAGAAGTCAGTTATAGATTTTCCAGATCCTCTCAAGGATAAACTGAAGAGGTTTATATTCTAAAAAGAAGAAGATAGCATAGAGAAAGATGAATAATCTCGATATGAATTTTCCCAATCCATAACCTTTTTTTTCTTTTTCTTTCTGTTTGCAGTAGCAGCAATAACAATTACTCGCTGAACACCTTCTTAAGTGAAGATGTTTCTTTGAACAGTAACATATTTTCGCAGCTGATGAACAGTTCTCAAAATAGCCAACTGACTGCAGGTATTATGATGTATGCAGCTGATAAGCTTAATGTAAGAGAGGGTGACCCTCTTTTCCTGGTTCCTAGGCTCAATGAGAAACTATGTCTTAAGCTAAATTACAAACTTAAAAGAATTGTGGCTTGGTTAGGTTTAAAAAGATATATGTTCAAATTAATTAAATAAATAGATTTTTATCATGTCATAAAATTAAAAAATTGAAAGAGTCAAGCAGAGGGAGGATGATTGCAATCAAATATATATTCAATGATAGAAGCTCCTTAAATAGTTAAGAAGATTATTTAAAACCGCCATCTGCTATAAAAGTATAGTCATCTTAAGCAAAGGCAAAAGTCAATAACCATTTAAAAATGAGCTTAAGGGTTATTATTTTCTTGCCAGCTAAACTTAATGTTAACCAAATTTAAATAGAATTATTTGTAACTCTTCATTATATATAACCAATGACGAATCAGTATGACTTTTATGTTTTATTTAAGTCTATACTTTCTTATAATGTGTTTCTCTCTAAATTTAGCATGAAACTTATATAAAATTAGAGAAAGTTTGCTGAGATAATATCTCAGTAATTAAGTGGATTAGTTTAAATCAAAAATCAATAATATTAAATCTTAAAGCATTTGAAAGAAGTCCCTCTTTTATTATCGCATAGCAAAGCCATGAGCGCGACTAAGCAAAAGAGAAGATTATTCATATAATCATTTTATTAAAAATAATTCAGATTATAAATCATTCCTAAAATTTATATAGTTATATTTATCACATGCTCTATCATTATATTCCTTCAGAGATTTACAACTAATTGAATTTAAATAAAAAACTATGAATAGTAGACAGAGCTGCCTCGCAAATTCAGAGCCAGAATTCCTTTATGTCCTCTAAAAGCACAGGGTAGGACCTCTACCAATCGAGCATGAAAATTTCCCAGAGAAATCAATTTGACAATATTTTCGCCACCCCAGACAGCATTTTTAATCACCTCTCAATTGTTTATAATCCTAATTAAAATTGCCAGATTTATTGAATGGCGCTAAGAGTCCCTACAAATCTAACAAGAGAATTGGGATGCTCATGAAAAATTCCCCATACTTTTCCCAGATTGGGCAAGTCATGAACATGGAGACTCCTGCCTCCCAGTACACCTCAAAGTTCCAGAGAACTTTCAGCATGAGTTCCAAGCCCTCCTCTGTTACTACAGCCTACACTAACGCCCCAAGTGAGTTCTCTGTTTCTAAGAGCATATACTCTCAAAGAAGCAAGAATGAGCAAAGTCCGACTGATAAGAAACAGAAGGCCAAGTTGGTGGGGTTGAAGCGTCAAGCTGATAAAACTATTGGTAAGTTTCAGCTATTTGAATTAATAGATAAACTTTAATTAAATTTGGTTGGATCAATTTCATTTATCAATCATAAAATCAAAAACACTCACAGTTTTAAAGAGAGAACAATTCTTCCCTCTCAATTTCACTTTCTTTTCATTTGAATATTTTTGAAAGTTTTGGATTTGAATTTTTACCTCTCCCTATAGACCAGCTTGAATTCAGTTCCAAAATACGCTCCAAGGCTGGAAAATACGTGCTTCAAAACATTCGACTGAGAAATAAGCAAACAGGTTAGGTCATGGAATTAAAATTGAAACTTTTTTCGCTTTCAGTTTAAATTTTCCTTGGTTGATGAAAACAAGGTAGAAGCCCTACGGAGCGCTTTAGTCAGCAATTTCAATACTTCAAACTTAGAGGTAGAATATGATTACGCAACCGACTGCGAGCAGATGGTGCAATCCAAGAAAATGCTTTTTGAAGAATTGGAACAGGCTATCGAAAATAAATAAAAATATTTATATCTCTATCGAATTCTTTATGAAAGATGACCCTCTTAAATTAGTTGACAACATATTATAAATGAAATATTCCTATGAGAGCTAAGCAGCATACAGATGAAGAAATAATTTTTCGGCTTCTCTGTGACCTTCATCTATAAAGATGAGTGCCAACTAGAGCTAGGCAAGGAAAGGTTTGGAACCCGAACTTGTCAGGGCCATGTTGTTTTCATAATCTTATGATGATAATAATTAGCTAACTTAATATCTCATTCTATATATGCTTAAAAATAAGACTTAAAATGCATTTAATATGCGTTTATTGACTTTATTTTAAAATTACCTTTATTCAATTTTAATGTTTCTATTTAAATTGAATTTATATTCTAGTTTAAAGTTATAACGTTATTGATACATTAGCAAGTATTCTAAGTTCACTCTTCAATTCTTCTTAGTGTAGATGAGTTGCCACAAGTTTTAGCTATCAGAGTACCCTTCCACTGAATATTTTGATTTGGTGAAATCATTGTTGTTCTCCTAAGTGTGCGCTTATTATGTCGTCTCCTTTTAAGTCTGCTTATTCTAAATCTAAGTCCCTTTCTCTTTCTCTCCTGTAGGCTGTTAACTTTCTTCGTTCAAGCTTGAATTCAAACTTTCCACCTTAATTGTATTCTTCGCTGCATTAAACTTTAAAATAAGTTTGAATTAGTTAGGATTTATCGTGGACCACAGGACTATCCGATTCCTGGCTCAGAAACGATTTGGAAATTCATCATCGAATCATCTAAAACTGACTCTAAATTAAAAAAATAAGCAATTATCAATTAATTGATATTGCTGACTCCGTCTGTTTCAGGTCTTCATAATTAACGATACTTTCTTATTGATTATTCTAAGTTATCGCTTGAGTCTTTTTCAACGGGAAAATTTAATCTACAGTTAACTTTAAATATATTAATTATTATTTATAATATGAAGATTAACTTGAGCGCATCATCAATCATCCTAGGTATAAGAGATCGAAGCAGGCCGCTAGACTCTTCAAGACATGGGTTAGTATTGACTTCTATCAACCATGGTTTCTAATTCTCGTCCAAAATGAAGTCGTAACCGAATATTTCCATGCTAAATTTCCTCTCGTTCTTGTTAAGTTTACCCTCCACAGATTTCAAAGTGAGTATGATTATTTATCGAATGGACTCTTATATCAACTCATGAAAGTTGCAATCAACACCCTCCTCTTATAAAATCCCGAGGCCTTTGTGAAGGACAACTAGTTACCCTCTTCATGAGCTCCATACTGCTCATTAAACCTTTGAACTGCATTATTCGTGAGATGGATAAAGGGTTTATCGAGAGACTATGGCGAAAGATCGAAAACCTCAGATGAGGTTCGAATGTAACCCTCTTTAAACAGGAAGCACTTCAAGTCATGAGTTATGAGAACCCACAGTCTGATGTCAAACTTTCTTTTTTAAATTAAAAGAGGCCTCTCCAAATACTTCTAAATTACTATCTGATTTGTCTTCACAGAAGTGAAATAAATTAAGATGGGTTATTCACAATATTAGGAACATTTTCAAGGTTAGTAAAGTTTTTTAAAAGTTGCTCTTAAGGTATAGCGGTTTATGGAGCTTAATTTGATTTTGAATTTAAAGTTTAGCCTTGCTAGGAATTAAAATTTTCAGCTTGTCTCTGATCTTAATTATTTGTGACGCTCTCCTCTCCATTCAGCTTCACTTCATAGCCTTACTAGAGACTAGCTACCATCCTCTTGAACTAGTCGATTGAATTGAATACTTAAACCCCTCTCCCTCGGTTGAAATCAGGAGGTTTAATCAACCAAAAGTTGCTGCCTTAGAACATAGTATCGCACATTTGAAATTTAGTTGGGCAATTGTGCTTTAGACTACTTTATAATTTTAAATAAAAATACTACCGAAACAAGAGTGTGAAGAGATTTACTGGTTTATAGAGTTAGTTTAGCTTGAAGTTTTGTTCTTTTCGAGAATATTGAATAGAGTGTAGAACTTATCTAACTCTGAAAGCTGTGAGTTTTAATTGAAGTCTATCACAAAAGTAAGTGGATGGAAGTTAAAGATGTTCAGCTTTGAACTCTCGCAGTACTTCAAAAGATTGAAGTATAGGAAATCCTTCTGAGATATTTGTTCATGGTATTCAAAGTGGTTCACCATTTTCTTAACTCCATGAGTCGAAAGATAGTCATAGCGAATGCCCTTGGAGAAAGGAACCCACTTAAAATTGTAAAGAGTATTGTTTGAACTTATCTCTACCCAACTTCCCTTCCTGGCATCAAGACATTTTTTGACAAGCTCAGAATTATTGCCTCTGATAACTATATACTAAGATGTTACAATTTAATAAAATCTACTTTGTAAGGTTCCTCTTTGACGCTTTACTTCTAGTGATTGAAGATATCGTTATATTTGGCCTTAATCTGCTTTTGCATTTTCCTGAATTTTTCCATATCATCTTTCTCCTACAAATTCTTCTACTTCAACAGAAGGTGTGTTGAGTTATTATGATTAACTTTTCTCTTTCTCTCTTTGAGAGGTGCAGCAGCGGATTTTCTTAGCTCTTCCTCTTTGCTTGGTGCTTGCAGCATATCTCTAACTTCTATTGCATTCTTAACTGTAGTATTTTAAGCCTGGGTGTTTTAAATGCTCTACCCTAGTCTTGATCTGACTGACTTTTTGATAGATTGTTATAAACTTCTGAACTCCTTCTGCTTCTTGAATTCATTCTCCTGAGGATAAGCACTTTTCTATGCTGCTGATTCTCGATTTCATTCTTCTTCTGGTTTATTAAATTTTCTCTACTTGAGTTCTTTCTAATCCCATCTCTCTTGTTGAGATAATCTATGGGTGGATTCTTATCTGTGAGTTATAGCTTTTGCACAGAGGATTCTGAAGCTATGGAGATATCCAGAGTCTAGATTTTTCTCTTATTTTTTTCCCTGAAAGGATGGCTTAGCTTGATTATAGTACTCTGAGTCTGCCGCATCATAAATTTTCAGATTTTAATTTTAACGATCTGTGGCGGCTTCTTCCTTTTCAATTTCAGATCTATAAGCAGTAGAGGGACTTATGAATTAAGACTGCTATTCATACTTGCCCTTCAGGAAATTTTAAATTTCAATCTGGCTTCCATCTGACTTGGCATATTTGGAGAGAAATTATTGACCGAATTTAGCTTATTAGACTTAGCAGACTTGCGGTAAGGGAGAGAGATGAGCTTGAAATTAGCTTCCAAACAGTTTCAAGTCTTTATTACTATACTCATAGCAAAATAAGTATTTTGTATTTCTACTCTATGTTGAAGCTATTTTCAGAGTTTGCAGTTATGATGTTAGATATGTCACACTTTTGTAGGTGGTAAAACTGCCTTGGCAGCTATTTCAAAATTTTAGGCCTGGTCTTTGGGATTTACTTATAAAGCCTTAATTGTAATCTGAGTTTTTCCTATGATTTTAATTTATTTTGTAGTTTACGAACATATTCTTCTAAAAGTCCTTGCTACTCTTAGAACTTATAAAATAATTGATAATATGATTGGTTAAAAACTATCTGCTTACATGCAACTAGAAATTATTTGAGGAGTCTAGTTCTCTCATGAACTCTGCATTTATAAAGCCATATTATAATTATTTATGATAGACAGGTTCTGGCCTTAGGTGGATCTCTTTGTGTTCTGGGGAGATGTCTTATTTACGAGACTAGCTTGCATGAGACTTAGATCCTGATTTCTTTATTAGGTGAGCTTGGTGCTTCCCTTTCGCCCCTGGAAGTACTTTATAGGGAGATTCTTGCTCAACTAAGTCGGCATCAACTGATATTTAATAAATATTCATTGGTTGCTTGATGCTTAAATTACTACCTTGGTCCTGAGCTGCCTAGGAATATATTACCATTGAGAGTAGTGCTGCCCTGTTTCTGAATAGACTCCTATTCTCTTTATAATTCAACTTTGATATCCTAATTATCTATATTAAGGCCTCTCTAAATTACTCCTATCTATTTATATTAAAGACAATAAGTACAAGCAACAACAAAAATAGTTTAATTTCTTGTCAGGTATTCTGTTTTGATTTTCTTCTATCCAGAGCTACACGTTATGTAAGAGTTCATAGTCATCTATATCAGACATCTCCTGGAAATTAATTCACTTTAAAAAACAATATAAAAGTATAAATTATGAAGTCTCTATTGAATTAGAGACAAGTTTTGGTTCTTGGGAGCCAATATGGATTCTTAATTCCTGAAGGGTCTCAAGTTATTGCTCTATATGCTTGCATCAAAGGCCGAACTTTTGAGTAAGCTCCCATTTAGTAGTTAAAAAAAATAAATTCCATATTTAAAGGTTGCTTATGTAAAATATAGATGTGCAGGATTTTGGTGGTTGTTTTGCTGACTTTGTCTAGAGCTTAAAGCGGCGCCATATCTTTATGAGGTACTATTTTTAGGCCTTTTCAAATAAAAATTATTATAAGTTTGGCCATTAATTTGAGCCTGGAAAGCCATCTTGGGATATAATCAAGGCAGAGGCGGGCTTTTGCTAGAGTATAGCATAATTGTTGAAGATCTGTTAACCTGTGGCCTCTCTAATCTAACCGTTCATTATGACTATCAAATTAAATTACTAAGTTTTCACTTTTGCATAACTTTTCTATATCGAATCACAAACACAACTTAAAATATACTTTAGACAAAATATTAAATTCACAAACCGAACCAGTATTACATGTTTCTTCATTGTTAAAATGCATTAAGCTCCCTTAGCTTTTACTTGATGTTTTGAATATTCTTGGCAATGATTTCCACTTCAAATTCTAATTCTTGCTTCTTTTCTATTTGCTGTTTGTTCTTTGCATGACCTATCTTCCTGTAGTCGTTCTCAACAAAAATAATATAAAGATCAATTAAATATTAAAGCCAACTCTTTCCTTATCAATCTATAGTATAGTCTAATAAGTAATTGATTATATTTCTATAGCACACTTAAGGAATTTTATAGATGAGATATCTAAGCCTCTGCAGCCTTTTCTTTCCTAGCTAGTGGACTCTAGAACATCTTAACATTTGATTTCTTGCCTGCAGGTTGCATGTCTTAGTCTTGGAATTAAGCTGGCCTAAACTGATTGTAGCTCTAATTCATAGACTGACTCATCTATTGGTATCCTTGATTTGCCTGCTGATTCTGGGTTTTAAATAACTGGCTCTGATTCTATTGCGTTTATTAGGGAAGCCAGGATACTTTAGGTTGCTCTTCATTTGGCTTTGCTCTGCCCTAATTATCGAATAAATTTTTTATTTTTTCCATTAAAATTTTCTCGATAAATACATTTTAAATTAAGGTTTACCTTTTCTGATCTAGAATTTTAAAGAGATGCATTAAAGTCAGTCTTTCTCTCTAAAGATCTTGATCCAATTGATTTACACACAATAAAAATAAGTTTAAGATAAGTGGTGCTAATGAGGTTACTAGGTCTAATTATCCCATTGGAAAATGCTATGAAGCTGAGTAGATTCATTTTAGTTTTAAATTGATGTCTTTCTCCCCAAACTTCTCTCATCTTAGTCCCTCTTTTTAGCACTCTAGCTAAACTTATTAAGTCTATTGAAGTCTTATTACTCATAAGAGAGACTTTAATCAGGATTAAAACTAGTCACTCCTTTTGGAGGTGGATATTACTTTTGGCTTTGATTATATTCTTAGCTCTTTTGACTTGGCTAAGTAGATTGAGCCACACTGCCTCCCATCAAGAAAGGCCATTGACTTGTTTACTTCTTTTCGCTAAATTAATTCTTAGAAGGGACTTGCTGCCCATATTTAGGAGAGTTTTGATTCTAGTAGCCGTAGTTATTTGCTTAGGCAGGTCGTTAAGGACTGTTGAAGGTGTTATGGGATTCTTTTTAAACAAAAATTAATCTTAGAATGGCCTAGATGCTTTTTAGCTTTAAACTGAACTCTAATTGAGTTCACTGTCGTAGTCCTACTAAAAGCTTATCTTCTTCTTGTTATAGATTTCCATTTGCCTTCTATTCTCATCCTAAATTTGCTATTTTTCAGATTAAACACTCTAAAGGTTCTGTTAAAGTTATCTATTTTAGTTCATAACCTTCTAAAGTTCTCCTTTAAGGTGCCTTTCCATATCCTCCATGTGAAGTCTCTCCTATTCAGTGGATTTCTTGATGTTTTCAAGTTCATTCTTTAGCTACCCATTTTCTCTGGCTATGCTGTCCATATGTGCTTTCATTTGTAATCTCGCTCTTTCATGCTCTGCATTTGCATCCTTAACTTCATTTATATCCACTGAGAGTTCCTCATTTATGATGTGAAGTCTATCCAAGTTGCTTTTCAAATTTCTGTTCTCCCTTGCTAGACTATCTATCTCGTTTTCCCTTGCTCTTTGCTGTAGTTGAATAGAGCTAAACTGAAACTTTAGCTCCTGGAGTTCATTCTCGATTTAGAATCTAGAGGAATTTATTTGAGAAATTTCCATTCTAAGTTGATTCTCTAAGTCCTTGGCACTTTGATGCTCTCTTTGAAGGGTTATGTTATCTCTGCTCATAGTGAAAAGCTCTTCGTCCTTCATGCGGAGCTTTTACTCTGCTTATCTGAGTCTGGCTTGAGTATTTTCTAGCTATTCTTTCAGATCTCTCTCAGTCTAGTCAACAAACTAGGCCTTAGATTGCAATTAGTGCAACCTAGATTCAAGATACTCTTTCTCAACTCTGTGCTGAGTGAAATTATCATCCCTGTCTCTTTGTGATGTAATAGACTGCAGCTGATCTTCATTGAACTGTTGAAACTATTGCTCCCTTTGGTTTTACTTGAGAGTCATGATTTCCAACTCTCCTAAAAGTTCTTAAATCTAAGAGTTCAACTATTATAAACTAGAAAGTTTATTAATTCCTTTTTTAAAATATAATATTTAGTGATATCGATTTAGCTATTCAACCTAGAAAGATTATTCCTCTCTATTTTGGAGAATCTTAGCCTAGGTTTTAAGAACAGTATCTTTCTACATCAATTGCTCTTCCTAGTCCTTAGCTTTAAGCATAAGCTTTTAGAATTCTACATTAAGCTGCTGAAGGATATTTTCATATTGAAGAATAACGAAATTCTTCTCTAGATCGACCATGTTATTAACTTGCTTCTCATCCATCTTGTCCTAGACGATGGAATTATTCAAAGACTGAGTATTATAGAACAAAATAAGTTTAATTGTATCAGTTTAAGAAGATTTGAGGATTTCATTGAGCCTTCTCTGTTGCATCTCAGCAGTTGAAGAAACAGGTTGCTACTGCTGTTAAATATCTAATTATGAGCTCTAATCCCTAAATGCCTCCATCTCTTCCTCAGGTTTGATAATTTAAAGCTGATATCTCAGTTAATTTTCAATATCTTGCTGCTAGTTCTAATAAAAGTTCTGCGAAAAGCTCAAGACATGGGCCTCATTCTCTTTTCGGTTTATGTCGTTTTAGAAATCTGCTTCGTGATCGCCTCTCATTACTTTAGCCATATAACTCTAGTCATTTGCAAACAGTTAGCTTTGATCTTGCTGACCAGACATAAAATTAGGCTGATTGTGCAGATATAGATGAGTAGAGCCCTTTAAAGAGCTTTCATCTAGAGGGAACCCAAAGTCATTTTCATTCCTACCTCTCATTGAATTGTCTTGGTATCTTAAGTTTTCTGATTATTGCATGTGCTGTTGAGTATGGAAATTAAAATACTTCAAATTATCAGTGAGATTAGACTAATTCAGTTCGTGAGAGGGCTTGAAAGAATGAGGGTTGAAATTCTTAGCTTGCTGCATGCTGCTCTGAATTCTCAGGTTTTGATAGTCTTCATCTATGTTAAATCTCTTGAAGTCTGAGTTTTGTACAAGAATATCAAAATATATATTTACAAGGTCATTTCTATCATAGGTAAATTCAGACTCGTCCTTAACTTCTTCTTAGATCACTTCATACATTTGATCCTTATCTAATCCACCTTCTTCATTTATCAAATCCATTTTAATAAGTTATAAGAGTATGCTAAATAATGATTGGTGTTCTTGTATCTTAGCTCAGACCTTTGTGTTTCATGAATCACTTGGAAGGATTGCACAGTGCTCTAATTTTACTGGTAATTGACAAATGGAGGTTGTATGCTACCTCTCTCAACAACTTGATTGCTTTCCCTTTAAATTGAAGGCCTCATCCTCTCTTCGTTCTTCTCTGACTCAGTAACACTAACTGTGTCTTGATCTATGACTTGCTAGTTTGATGAAGACTAGATTAAATTTGGAGTAAGATCCCTTGATCTTTTGCGCTAAATATCTTCATAGTTAAAAGTTCTCTCCTTTATTAAGTTCTAGTTTGCTGCATTTACTTGTCTAGATCTATCAACTGCCTCTATTAGAGGGTGATCTCTGTCTTCATTCTCTGACTATTTTGTGCTGCCGTTTAAATGATTGGCTCCTTTGATAGAATCTGCAAACTATTCTGCTTTTTATTAAGGATTGGTGGTGGAATTTTTGATAGGAATAGAGCCACTTCCTTGTTTCCGCAAATGAGCTCCTTATTTAGCAATTGAAGTGTCTTGATGTTGAGATGCGTTCTAATCAATATGTGCTTTTCCATCTTATACCAGCGAAGATTGGATGTTAAAAGAAGACTATGAGTCTTTTTGTTTTAAAACTGGCTGCAGTATAGACTGCTGTTTGCTATTTTAAATCTACAAATGGCTTTTAAAATCTATCTTCTTTAATATCTCTCATTATCCATTTAAATTAGAGTTTGCAATTTCACACTCATCGAAGCGAATACTTACTGTTGGTCTTCCAGAAGATGAATTTGAATTAGCAGACGAGGCAGCACTTTGTACCACCATCTATTTAGACTAGCTCTGCTGCTTTGCTTGATTTTGCGAGGAGTTAGTCTGATTTTTCATTAAAAATAATTTTTAATTCAATTTTATAAACATTCTTTTTAAACATCAGCCATTTTGGAAAACATGCTATGTCTAAAATAATAGATGTTGTTGTTTTATGAGGTATACAAATTTAGCATATATGTACTTTCAGTATTTCTTAAGCTTAGCATTTTATAAGCTGGAAAATATCATAGAGCTCTAGTTCGTGTCCTTATCGATCCCATTAAGGGAAATCGCAGCCGCTAAGCCTTGATTTATATTGCTACTGTATTGATTTTAGCTGCTGAAAATGTTATTACTAAAAAAAAATACAAATAAAGGTTAATCTCCAATTTAAAATTTAATTAAGAATAAAAGGATTCTATTTTGAGTTTTAGAGTTTGCTGTCTCCTCTATTTATAGTTGTGGACCTATTAGTTTCATACTTAGCTCTGGGCTTGTGAGTCGTTGATATGTTAATCTTGTTCCTAGAGGAAGCTGAGACCGCTCCCTAGTTTGTGGAAAAAGCTGCTCCAAGGTTTATCTTTTACTTCACATAAGATTCAAAGACCCTTGACTGCTGCAAGTTTCTGTAGCTGTTCACTCCACTACCATCCTGATTGAAACTAAAGGAGAAATTAAATATGCATGAGTAGATTGACTTACCTTTTATTAACTTGAGAGCCCCCAGTGGATCTATCATTCATGTTAGAAAATTTATTATTTGGTAAGTATCCATTCTTCTCTAGCTAATTTATTATGCTTCTGCTGCTTGGGTCTTAGAGTTTTGAATCAACGAGAATTATAGTGTTGTTCTGAGGAGATTAAATTATAACCTAAGGATTATTAACATTGATAATACTACTGCCCAATCCTAAACTGGGATTGCCAAATTAATGGGAGAGTTGATTAACTTGTACATTTTAAAGCATTCGGTTTGATTTTTTCTTAGTATGGCGATCTTAGCTCTTGGTAACGTTGCCTCCCTGCTTAAGAGATGGCTAGTTGCTGTCGTAATTGGAATATCTATTGTTGTTAGTGTGAGGAAGCTCAGGCATCCTCAATTGATTATAATACTCCTAGTTTAAATGTATATAAGAAAATTATAATTTTGATGTGAGCTATCTCTAAACCTTTTGATAGAGTCATTGATTTGTGATTCGTTCAAGGTGGAGTCATTCTTCTTTAGGTTTTTGGATTCATTCCTATTATTTTGGTTTCTATTGTTGTTGTTTGGTCCGAACATATTAGTCTTTCGTAGGATTTCATCTAGCTTCTGATCGTACTTCTGAGTGTTCTTGAGAGTGGGTATTGAACTCCCGACCACACTATTCGACTCATATACGTTGCTCTCATAGTTTAAGGACAGCTGATTTTGAGACTCAATCTTAGAGGAAGCTTTATTCTCAATTTTGGGAGGCTGCTCTTTTTAGCTACTCTTTATGCTCGATGACTGGTTCTAATATAGTTAAATTTATATGTAAAAAATAAAAATATCGACTAGCTTATGAGCTTAAGGAAATAAATCCTTTATCGATTATATCTTTATAACAGAGATATTTCATTATAAAATGAAAGTTAATCCTTAAAATAAATATACATTTGCTCAATAATTGAAGAGTGTTGTGTTATGGTCCATAAGTTTTCTGCCTGTTTTGGAACCCTTCTTGAATAAATTGACCTTGACTTCAGCCTCTGCCAGATAGCTACTTAGGTCATTCTAAGTTTGATCCTAAGTAGTGCTAGTTATCTCAGATTGACTCTCGTCTTGCTCGATTGAGAGAATCTTAGGGAAAGTGAAAGTATTGAGGGGAGACTTAGCAAACTTGCCTTCAACTTCTTATTTGAACTCCACTAATTCTTTTTCTAGTTTTGGGTTTATATATCTGTTTCGATTCAGAGGACCACAGGCGTAAACTGCACTACAGCCATTCAAATAAAAAATAATAAAGTATTCTTTTGAGGATGTTCTATCATATTGTATGAAACATCAAGGGCTTAGGTGAATCTAAAATTTAATCTATAAGCAAAAACACATTATTCTCAATCTTGTGGAGTTGATCACATCAAAATTAAAGGACTTAGACTAGTGAGCAGTCGACTACTATCCACTTGTAAAATAAATCTAAACATACTCGTATGAATGGCTGACAATATTGAATTGTGGTAATGATTATTCTTGAGATTCCTGCTGATGCCCTTGTCTTTAGAGAAATCTTCAAGTTATAAGCTTTTATTGATAACTGCTTCAATTTCCTGTTTGCTATTAATCTATCTTTGCTGCTGTTGTATCTTGGATATTATAGAATTAGCCTTGGCGTTTTTGAGATTTTAATCCCTCTATGTTGATGGCATTGACTTGCCAATATTGATTGGGATATTATGAACGCCACCACTGCCACTAGCTCCATCTACCTTATAGAAGGAAGAGCTGAGGTGCTAGCTATTTTTAGACTGATGATTGGAGTTTGAGGAGGTGTTGAGATTGGAATTGAAGATAAACTGCTTGCTGTTAGTGGCCTTGTTCTGATTAGTAAGCGCACCTCACAGATTGACTGCTCCCCCTTCTATATTTCTGCTCACTGAGGAAGAAGCTATCTGCTGCTGCTAATTTGTGAGATAGTTATTGAAGAGATTGCTGCTGTTCTTCTGGAATTTATTCCTGCTCCCTCCATTTCCAAAACCTATTGAGGACCCCTGCTTCATCTAACTAAAGGAAAGAGATAGATAATTTATAATGTATGATGATTATAAATAACTAAGCTTATTGATATTGTTATAATGGTTGTTGCTAGAGCCATGATTTTAATTGTTCATATGATGATGATTAGTAGTCGAAGACTGGTTTAGCAGGATAGAGTTGCTCGTGTTTTGCTCTAGTATGTTTGCTAACTTTATTGTCTTAGGGTTGTTCATAGAAATGTTCACTGGAGATTCTCGTACCAGAGACACATTCAGTTATCTTAACTTTGAGAGTTACAGGTTACGCTGTTGGAAGTTAGTGGCTTTAATGGATTAAGGAGAAGACATTATCAAAACCTCTATTATTCAAAGAGTATACTAAATCTATTGTATATCTCACATATAATTCTAATTTGAGAATATTAAACTTATAATTTATAATTAGAATGAATCTCACAAGTTTCATAGACATATCAGTAAACTTCAGTCTTTAATTACTACACACTTCATAAGCATTTTCTCAACGCTTTGCATTCTAAGCCTTTATAAGGGCATATAAATGTAACAACAAACTTATAGTAGCATATTTCTCTGCTGCTGATAGCTCCTTCTTCTTTTTCATCTGATCTCTCTTCTTGTATCTCTGCTCTAGGAGTTTCTTAGATTCCTCGTTCATGAAACCCCACTCCTCTACTTTCTCTTTAATATCTGCTTCGTTCTTTTTCTTCTAGTCTGTTAACTTATTCATATAGCTCTGCTAGCTTTGATTAGCTGCGTTGGGGTAGAAAGGATTAGAGTTCATGGAATACTGAGTATGCCTATCTGATTGCATATCATCACCTTCGTTGTAGGAAGATCTATTGCCTATAGTAGGCAAATGATAAGGGTTTTAGTTATTAGCACAAAATATATATATGCAAATATACAGTTTTGCACCCATGAGGTTATTTCTTCTTATCTATGAATTATTCTGCTGATATTAAGACTAGGCATCACTGTTCAAATCTATTTCTGAGATAGCATTTGATCTTGCGCTTGGAGGTCTATTTGTTTTAACTGCCTTTCCATTTTGGTTCATCATTGACTTAGGCTTGATAGCATCGTTCATATTTGTAAGTGTATTGTTTTTAGAACTGATTGGAGGAAACATTCCGTTGTGCTAATTATCCATTCCAACCGATTCTCTTCTGCCATGACTGTTTTTAGCAATTGGGTGCTTACCTAAGGCCTACTATTGATTGGGCTTAGAGATCATCATGGATATCATTTGCTACATCATCTACTCTTAAGGGAGTGATAGTCCCTTTTGAAAGACGTCCTCTTTAATGCCGAAGAATTTATCCGCATCAAAGTCACCTTCAAAATCCTCTTAGAAGTCTAAATCATCCCCTGCTCCTTTGCCAAGTCTAGCTAGTGCTCTTTTTCTTCTCAGTCGAAACAGAAAACCCTTGATGTTCGCTTGTAGTTTAGAAGTTTGAATATACTTCTTTGTCTTCTTTGGTCCATCCTGCTTTATCTTCCTTACTATAGCTTGGTTCTTAACTCTTGTGAGATGCCCTTTCATCAAAGCTTGTATCTTCAGAATTTGCTATGGGAACTTGCTCATCTTCTTAATCAAGGCCTTTCTTTTGATCTTTCTACTCCTAATGAAGGAGACTATCTTCCTCACTGATTCCCTCATAGTCTCCACTAACTTATGATTCTCCTGCAGTATTTACAATATTTTGCCTGTTACTTTATTACTGTCGCTACAACTTTAACTCAAGGACTCAAGGATGTGAAAAGGTGCTAGTAGTTTGCAGTATTTCATGATATGAGTGGTTGAGAAGAAGGTTATTCTGATCTTTTAACTCATCAATTTCGTAACATAGGCTCTATAAAGACTGTTGATGAGCAAATTCTGATTAAGTATTCTATAGCTTTAACTGAATTGTTAATTTTTCATAAGTTGCAAAGCATTTCTATACTATTCAACAGACTACTAAACCTGCTTGCCATTTACTACTTCCAACAAGGGAAATAGCTTTCTCAAATGCGGATCAAAATGTTCTTCCTTGTTTTTACTAAAAGGATTGTCATTAAATCTCAGGTTTTTTATATTTCTATTAAACTTTATGAAGGCTAGAAACTGGTCTAGAGTTTGCACCTGATTGAAAGATAAATCCAACTCTTTTAGAAGAGAGCAACCTGTGAGCTATTTGACTTAGTTGAAAGAGCAATAAGAAATACTCAAAGTTTCTAGCAAAGGATTGTAGCCCAAACTCAATTAGTGGAGATCTTAGTTTCTGTTAAGATTTAGAACTTTCAACTGAGGCATTGAGAAGTTTTGAGGGAATTAGGTAAGCTAATTAGAGTAGATATAAAGCTCAGAGAGATAGAGAAGCTTGTGTTGAGGAAATTTATCAACATTTGAAATGAAATTCTTTCCAAGCTCTAGATATTCGAGGAAAGTTAGATTGCTCAAGTGATTATCTATGGATGTAAGTTTATTGAAAGAGAGATTTGCTCGCCTAAGCTTTGTTAAGCTTTGCAATCCATCTAGAGAGGATAGTTAATTGTTTGAGAGTGAAAGATCTTCTAGGTTTAAAAGGTTTTAAAGTCCCTAGAGCTTTTAGATTTGATTGATATCAATGTGTAATAGCTTTAAGTTGGGGCATTTCGAAAACATGTTTAAAGGGATCTCTTTGATTACGTTATCATTCAGTCTTACCTAGCTGAGATAAGGAAGGGCCAAAGCATCATTATCTATTCTAGCTATTTTATTCATTGATAGATTGAGGAGTTGCAATTTCTGATAAATTAAGAAAGGTTTTACTTCGAGGATTTGAATCTATTCATTCTTGATTTCTATTTTCTCTAAACTATTTGGATTAGGAGCGTGGAGTTGCAAAGCTTCTCCAATCAAAATGAAACAAATTAGAAGTTAAATGAATCACAGAATTTGCAGACTCCATATCAGGGAAGTCAAGCATTTCTTCGTCAAATGAATTTTTCTTTTTTATGTTTTATTGACTCTACTTTTTGGGAGCTGGCCTAGGATCTAAGACTTCTTTAATCTGAGGTTAAGATTGCTTAAGAGATGGAATAATTTTAAGTAAATTAGAAGCCATCTCTTGATTTTATCTGAGTTGATGCTTCTCCTTGATTTTATCAACTGAGTCGTATAGATTAAGATCTTTGCCAATTATTGCTGGTTTTAAATTAACATTTTAGACTACGGTTGAGCTTTGCATCTCTATGAGTTTAACATTCGATTTATTCTGTGTAATTGTCTTTGCTAAACTTTCTTTAAGACTTTAAGCGGTATTCTTAAGTTGTTGGTTTGACTTTTCCTTTGACTGTTTATTCTTTGTGAGAGTTAGAATAAGGGAGGTGAGTTTGCTTTTCTCTTAGTCTCTTCTTTAACTTTCAAACTCAATCCTATCCTTCTCCTCTTACTCTGCTTACTTCTCTCTGCTCCATAAAATCTTAACCTTTGACAGATCTATAACTCCATTTGAAGCTTATTTAAAGAAAATGCAATTATCATTTAAGCTTGGATAGTAAGTTGTCCTATCCTGTATTTCATGAAATTATCAGTCATAGGAGCAGTAGGAATCGGATTTTTCTGCACTGGCTTAGATTTAAGAGGGTTATCAGGTTGTGAAAAGTATGGTGGCAGGAGAGGTGGATGCATATCTTTTTGAATGAACTTGAATTTGTGTGTGTACTCCTCTATCTATCTCGAAAGCTTATCTTCTCTCTCCATGAATAGCCTTTCCATCTCCAATTCGTATTCCTACATTTATTTAATCCCCTAATTTACTGCGTTGATCTTCTCTATCATGCCTTCATTCCTTGTCAAGAGCAACTCTGCAGACTCTTCTTTGTATTAGTCAAAATTTATGCTTGCTGTAACTGTCGTCCCTATACTCTCCCCTCCTCTCTAATTTTTCTTTATTGATAATTGTTGTGCTTTCTCAATCTTAGCTGCTTTAATGCTTGTCTCTAATAAATTAGCTTGATTATAGCTCTCCAAGAGTTTCTCCTCTGCTAGAACAATCTTAGGAACTTCATATTTTTTCTTTTAGGTTATTTCATTTTTAAACTTCGCTACTTTCTTCGTCTTTACAACTCGCTTAGTGCCCTTAATTTAATTTAGCTCCTCTTCTATTTTATTCAGCTCGTCACTGTCCAACTTCTTATGATCGTTTTGCAACTGGATGCTGGTAAACTTTGCACTTTTTATCTAGGGAGTTTGCGCATGATCAGTAGTTGTTACTTATTGTTCTCCATCTCCTTCTCCAACATTTTCCTCCAATCCTTGGAAATTACTTCGCTAGGTTTCAGCAAACTATAACTCCATAAAATTAATTTCAACAATATACAATAGTAAGATACACTTATGCTAATAATTAGTGGATATCAAGTTATCGATCTCCAATAAATTGAGTCTTTTGAGATCTTCGAGTTCCTCATTCCAGTTTTCAGGAATTACCTCTTGCACTTCCTTATTATGAACTTAGAGGAAGTCTTGCCAAGCACTGTTGGTTTCTCTGAAGTCTGCGTCTTTGAGCAGATTATTTCTTTTCCTTTCCTTTTAAAGTATTTGCTCTACATATTCATCCATATTAGCATTCGACATTTCAAGCCCTTGAAAGAAAGTAATTAAGCAAATGAATATGTCCATTTCTATTCCTTGAGGACCAGTAGTATTGAAATTAGCCTGGGATTGGTTGAAGATAGAGTAGTTAGACTGCCTTTCCATAAGGTCATCCCCATCTGGCTGGTAGTTCATGTTTGCAAGCTCTTCTTCAAGTTGCCTCTGCAGTTCATCTTCGTCAATTACTGACTCCTCTTCATTCATGTTATTCATATTTTAAACTTATTATCATTTCTGTTTTAATAAGGAATTATTTTGCATAGCTCATTAGCAGAAAGAGACAGAGTCCTTAGAGGGAACAAAGAACTATGACGCTCCTTTGAAGTAGGGAGACTGGTCCTCACAGCAAATCTCACACCTAAACCTTAGTAATGTAAACTAAATGTACAAGAACTTCACACTCAATAATCCCAGCAACTTGCACTAGCAGAATTAGGGGAAAGAGATAGAGCAAGCGAGACCCTAATCTAATCTAGCTAAGTTTGGAGGGCACCAAGGTTTGCCTAACTTAAACTTGACAGCAATAACCAATGCCAATAATTAGAATAACTTCTCGATAGATAACTCATTGGGTCTGGACTAGATTGACTCTTCTTTCCTGCACAATCATTAGAAGCAGCTGCCCACTAGTTGCTCTAAGAGAAGCAAATGGAATCATAATAGGTCACACTCCTCAGAGGATTAAATTAGAGGAGATGGAGTCATAGAGGATGAAAACTATCACCAGCTATGTTAAGAGTAGGTAAGAGAGAGCAATCCACAATCAGACAAGCATCTTGTAAACTTGAGAGAGGAGTATCAATATTCGGATGAGGAAGAAGATGAAAACGATTTCAAGAATGCTAGAAATCATAAGCCAGCTACTTATTATCAAATTGATGTTTTAATAACAGGCTACATAAATTTAAGAAATTGGATTAAATTCTATCAATAGTAAGTTTAAGGATATAGGGTTAGCAACAACTTTGAAAACGAGGAAGAAGTATTTAGTGAGGAGGAGAGTGAGGAGGACGGAAGGATTATGGCTTATTTGGAGAAGATAGAAACAGAGAGAAATAAGTTGAATCTGTAGGATACCTAAACTTATTTTAATTCATCTAAACTAGATTAGAGGAAGAGCTCAGAAAGATTAAAGAGCGCAAACTAAATTCAATTGAACTGAACGACTCGAGCCAGGGAGAGGATTAAAATGTAAATAAAAGTCTCTCATCGATTGAATTTGCTGTCAATAGGTTTTTAGGAGGGTTCACCACTCTCAAAAGTGAAATCTCTTAACTGAAAGAGACTGTGCTTAATACCTCATAGCTTAATAACTGAAAGATTAATTGTGATTATTCTATCTACCTTATCTTATATTTTTTTTGGTGTAATCTGAATATCTGAAATGAGCTATGCTATAGTTTGAGAGAGACTAGTCATTTTAGGTTTCTTAATGCTATCCAAACTCACTCTATAAATCGCTTTACATGTAGTTCTAATTGGAAATGTCACTCATCCTATGATACAGGAAAGGAGAAGCTAATAAATTAAGAAGGAGTAAATAACTCATGAGAAGTGTTATCTCTTTTGTACTATCTCTTCATTTGGACAGGTGTCTGTGACTCCACAATATTAATGTGAGAGTTCTAAGAACAAATGTCAAAGATGTTACCCACATAGTTTGATGGAGCTCTATTCTCACCCTCTTGATTTTGATTCTAATGTGTTTAGTTACTTGATGAAAAAAGGTTTTCTCCTTAGGATCCTTGACTATCTAATAAATTAAAGAGGACATTTGCTAAATATCTTAGAATATTTCATGGTTTCTGAGAGTTAGCTAGGCATCACGCTCTAACTAGCCTACGTTGACTGATTTGATATTTATGGAGTTGAAAGTATCTGCTAATTGTTTTTATGGCTCCTTCACTTACTGCACTTTAACTGGTGTTATTGCTGAGGACACTAGATTGACGGAGGGACTCATGGGTGATAGAACTCTCCTCTGGACATACAGATTCTCATCATGCTTCTCCTCCTCCTTTCCTCGTCCGACAGCTCTAGACTAAGCATAGCTTAGTTCAGCCTATGATCCAAGAGAATTCTTCTTACTTAGTTTTTAAGTAACGCATAACAAAACATTTGAATTAGAATGTAACATTTATAACTAGCGATTATAAGATAGTTTGGATTTCATTTAATCTTGAAGGAAATTCTAGGAGCTACTGACTTTGATGTGCTGGATAGACTAGCGCAGCAGATTCTAAATTTTAGGGCATTTGAGTAGATAAGCGTCAGGGTCATTGTTTACAAACTTCAGCAAGTCCACTAAGGATTCCAAATTATTGAGCCCTTCTATCTGGTCCAAGAAACTGTAGTTTAAAAGCTCTGTGCTTCTGTAATCTTCAGCATTTTCAAAATTATTCTAATAGCAATGGAAAATCCTTCCTCTAGTTACTTCACTCTATTAGAAAACAAGGTGATACAGATAATATGTATTGTCTTGGCTGATTCTAGAATAGTGATTCCTATCGAACTTAGATAGGTTATTGGCATTTTCCTGCATTATCTTATTTGAGAGTTCGCCAATACTGAACTTAGTAAAGTCTGCAGTGTTGTAAGAGTCTATGCTCTCCTAGTAAGGCAACATCAAGTCTCTGTCTCTCTGTTGAGTAAAGCTTATAAGTACTAGCAAAAATTTCTTTGTATTATAAATTAGTTTAGTGAGAAGGAATATTTCCTGACTTGAATTTCTCTTAGTTTCCTCTTTATCAAAGAATCTGAGGTCTGCCTCCTCATCTTGGTCTTCATCGCTTGCCTGCTGAATACTCATAGTTTGACCGAGCTGTTGCACAAAGTATTCCTGTTCCTCTTAGTTGAATCTCTCTGAGCCCTCGTCAAATTACTGAGTCTCTATAAAGTGGTCTTCACCCTAATCTGTCAAATTTTGCGAATTGTTGAGAGTGTTCTCCCCTCCTCCACCGTGTTTTGCTAAATTATGGACTGAGGCAAGATTATTGACGTGCTTTTATACGTAGTGACTATCTTTGAAAATCAATTGAGTCTTTGTTGTAATATCTTGAATAGATAAAAAAGAAATTGGAGATTAAAGGTATATTGTTTTATATTGAATTTGGGTTTGATTTTCATATTCGCTATCATTAAGATTGGCTTCAAGTAAAAAGAAAAGCAAATTCAAAAGTATTTTATCTTAATTTGTTTAGAGTTAGTTTACATCAGGGGGGTGAAAGGCGGAATCAAACTGAAGATTTGGGAGCTATCTCTATTAAGACTGCTATTCAATGAATGAGTTAGAGCCCTTTTAATCATTACAATGTTGAAATTGCGATTAAGTAATACCATTGAATTAGGAGTCTTGGAATGTATTTTCATTTTGCATGCTACTTGATGGTTTGGTTTCTACAAAGCTTCTCACTTAGTCTTTTTAAGCTAAAATATAAATAGAAGCTTGCTATTGTTGATTTACTACCTAGGGATTAGAATTTTAAATTGCTTGAACTTGCTTATTTATTGTGTAATTATAATTCATTTAATTTTATTGAAGATTAAATATGAAAGAACGATTTATAAAATAAAAGAATATTATAAGATAGCTCTTCTAAACATAATATATTTAATGGATTAAATAGTTGCAGCATGACCTGCGTAGAGATGGGATTTTTAACTCTTATGATTTATTTTTTGAAGCTTAGTGGTTGCTACTGTATAGTCTATTAAGCTGAATTCTAATTATTGGGGGTCATTTAAGACTCAGATATAAAAAAGAAATTTTGCCGCATAAAAGATTAAGTTAAAACATATTTGAAGGGCTAATTGTGCCTATTATATCGCTTTCTAAGATCTTAAGTAGATTTAGGCAAGTTCTTCTTTAGTAATTCTAGACTTGTCTTACCAATAGCCATTATCAGTAATTGTGTTGTGAGCTAGATTTGCTAATTGTTGATTTTAGAATGCTTGGAAGTTATTTAAAGCATGAGGATTATGTATTGTAAGTTAAGGCTGAGATTTCTGTAGCTTTAGCTGCCCTCTTGCACCTAATTAAGAAGGGTCTACACTTTAATAGTCCTCAAGTTATAAGGCTTGAGTTAGGATTTAGCTATCCTTGATAGGAATGCCTGTCATAGTCTTATTCTGAGCTTAGTTAATGTTTCTGACACTGCTGTAATCGAAAGTCTGTGCATTCATGGTTGAGTGAGGTATTAAAATTTGATGTATGGCCTGCGCATTTAGACTACTTTACTTTCGATGATGAGTTTTCTTGCTTGCATTTTTCTTCTTGGGCTTGGCTTGCGTTTGTGAGGAAGGAACTGCTTTAGCATTTTGATTGTTGCTGTTCTGATATAGTCTGATATTTTCATTTTACTCTAGGCTGCTGTTTAATACAGCCTGCTTCTTGTGCTTAGATGTCATAGGTACTTGGGAGTAGAGTTGAGGGTTTATGGCATGTGTCAGAGTTTGGAATTGAGTTTGCTTAATTGGTCTCTCCAGCGACCCACTCATTTCCTCAGTCTCCAATGTGTGAAAGTGAGTGGGATTACTTAGTTTATTGTTCAATAGGGTCATGTTGTTGCTTAAATTGGCCAGTGGAAATCGTTTCTGCGACTTTGATCCCAGTTTCTTTAATGTCTGAGAGGATGCAGGCTAAGTCTTAAGCGGCTTTTGCTTCTTGTTCTATCTTTGAGAATCGCTCACTAAGATATTATGCTACCTTTGAGAGTTGCTGCCTCCTATTTATTCATTAAGATATTTATAGAAATAAATAAGATGAAAATATCATTGATCTTTTCTAACTCTTGAGTGATGGTGTTGAAATTCCTGAGGGTTTGATTGTTGATGGTGATATTTCCAGCACTGATATTCGGATTGATAAAAGAAAGTCCATTCAAGCCGATGGTGAGTGAGTTAGAGTAATTGAGGAGACTGTCCTTGGACCTGTTGAAATTAATCATAGAAGGTCTTTCCTGTGAATCCTTTTTGCTCTTGTGGAAGATCTTTTCCGACTGGAGAGTAGTATGAGCCTAGTTGCTATTCTGTTGATACTGCAATTTTTTAGACGGCTGATTTGCTGACTTCATTACTATTGAGAAAATAACAGGATGATTTAAAAAAGTTAGAGAGTTGTACTACTTAATAAATATCTAGATGTTCAACTAGGTAAGTAAAGAAAAAAATATACATAAATTAGGCAATTTTCAATCTCATTAGATAATTATAGAAACGGTAAAAGGAAATCATTATAATTTGATAAAATAAATTAGCTTATCAAATAAATATTTGCTAGCTATATTAACTTAAAAGATTTAAATTTGAATTTGAAAATATACTTACTTAGTTTATTTATCGCCCCCTCACTACTATATGAAAATGAATGAATGAGTTAGATTTCAAAATAGATCTTGATTTTTGAGATAGCAATTCTTCTCAGCTTGAAAATCTTATTCTTGCATCTTTAGCTTTGCACCTAGCTTGAAAATCTTTTCCTCAAAAGCATCCACATCTTTATTTTGCCTCTCCCTCTCATTGGAATATATCCTATCAGTAACTATGAAGGCTACCTCCTCAATAGTTCTCAAGAGCGACTTGATCCTCTGATTAGCTAGCCGAACTCTCTCTTTATAAACTTTTTTGTCACCAACCACTTATAGAGACCTGGCCTTTTCTTCACAAGCCTAAATCGCCGACTCTTATAGTTAGGTGGTAAGTTCATTAAGCCTCTCTTTCAAGATTTAAACATACTTTCTTAAGTGCTCACTCTCTTGTTTTTCTATGTCAACTTGAAGTGCGATCTACTTGTTATTCTCAATTATGAATTTCTTCTTATCTATGTAATCCTGGCAAAGGCCGATGAACTCATCTTTGAGCTTTTGAGCATAGAAGTTTTGGAACTGTAACTTCTCAATTCTAGCTGCGAAGTCATTTAACCTGTCCATCAAGGCTAGATTATGCTTCTACACAGCTGATAGCAGGCCCTCCTTTTCATTTATCTTCAGTTGAAAGGTAATCATCTCGAGAGACTGAACTCTCAACTACTCTTAGAGTTCATTTATTATGTCTTCGTTTTCTAACTTCTCAGTCTGAACTTCCACACTTGCTGTACTAGAAATTTTTAGTGCTTTAGGCTTTTATCTGAGCTCTTGGATTTACTACTTCTGATTTTCTAAGTTGAAGTTAAGCTTATTTATTGTCTCTGCTTATTTAAAAGCACTACTTAAACATATACATATTTCAAGTTCTGGTCTTTCGCACTAGACAACTTATTGATGAGCTGAGTGTTCTACTGAGATAGAGTGAGTATTGACTCTTTGTTCAACGTTTCTTTTTTCTCAAGATCAGCAACTTGTCTTTCTAGTCCCTCAATTATCCTGTCTTTGACTCCAATGATTTTATTGATGTCTTTAATTTAGCTATAGAGATCCTCCTTCTCCTCTTTATGTCTCTGGGATTTACAGCACATAATTAAATGATAGATAGCTTAGTCTTTTCTTCTATAGCTTTGGCATTCTAACTCAGCAGATTAGAGACCTCAGTCTTCAAACTCTGATTCTCTTTTTAATAAGACTTCACAGCCTGATCCTCTACTCTCTTTATTTATAGTGTGAATTCTTCAATCTGCTGCATGTAAAGTTCCTACTGCTTTTAAAGCTCCTCTTATAGATTCTTCATTTTCACATCCTTGCTTTCTAATTAAAGTTATAGACTTTCAACTGTGTTCATTTTATTTATCCGTTTATTATTCAAATAACTACATCTCCTAATCTTAAAAATATTCTTTCCTAGAATGTTTTTGAAGGCGAAAGAGCTAAAACAGATTTTAATTAAGGAACATCTTTTATTGTTGATGAATAGTTTTGTTCATCACTTGAGATAAAAGCTGTTGATGTTACTCAGTAGTTTAATTCTGACTGCGTCCTTCATGACTGTGGCTATCTAGTCGCAGCTTTGAATGCAGATCTTCAGTAGCTTTTCAAAGTCACTAACTCTTATTTTGTTGCAGTTTAGATTCACATACGCTATCTTTTGAGACTTCTAAAGATGAGCAAGCACAAACTCACAATAAAGATCATGAAAAAATATCTATAAACATTATATAATACATCACAGTTCTATTTCTTTTCCTCTTGGTAGATCAGATCAATCACTGCCACTTGACCTAGGAGTCCAGCTGTAGTGGCTACTACAAAGTCCTTCATTGCTATTCCTCCATCCATCAAAGCAAGAGTCACTGCATTTATAGCAGCTGAGCGATACCCTCCATCAGACTCCAATACAAAAATCTGCAGATCCAGCTGAGATCTGGGGTAAATGTCTAGCATAATCACCTGTTCAAATGTCTGCTTAATCATGCGCGTGAATTCTTTCATCTTACTAAAATAGCATTAAGACTGCACTAAACTTCGCTTACTTGTCTTTCTTGACGTCTGCTCTGTGCTCGATCGCTGAGAAATTTGTCACAAAGAAGTTCACATTTAAGATTCCTCTGTTCTATTAGTTCACACCCAGGGTTTAAGGCTGCCTCTAGGTTATTTAATGAGGACCCTGAAGGAAGGCCACTACTTTGGTATTCCCAATTTCAAAGAGAGCGGAGCCAGTGGTATTCTTCATCACTCCGAGAGTGCACTTTATGTCTCTGATCTCTAAAAGTTTCCTTCCGTTCATCCTGAGCGTGCTTAAGTCATTATCGTGTCTCACTTCTAGCTATCAACATATTATACTTTGCTAATATTTACCATGTTTCTCGTCTCTATTAAATTTTTAATTTACAACATGAAATAGTAAACAGTGATATCCAGATACAGAGAAACTCTAACTAGAGCAAGATTTTTAATTAAGATTAGATAAGATCTCAGTTGTTAATATAGCTGCTCATTTTTTGTTTGCCTTAGATGGTTTGAGTTTCTTGTATTCCTCCCCAGCATTCGGAACTTTTTTCTTAAATAAGTTGTTGCAGAGTGAGAAGAAGAATTTGTACAGACCCAAATAATTTTAATAAATAGCTACGTTAATAAGGCAATATAAATTTTATCTTTCTTAATTAAGAAAATTGATATTGAATAAAAAGTATTTGGAATTGGTTAATTAAAAAGTTTTAATAATATTTGGGTTAATTTATTGATTATGATCTTTTTAATTAAAGATGATTTAATTAAATTTAAGAAAATAAATACATATCTGTTCTTGATTAATCTAACTAATTTTTTCTAAAAGTTTCTAGTATTTTGCTACCTCTATTAATCAGGATCAAAAATTCTTTTGAGGATTTTTAAACTCTAAGCATTTTTAAAATTTAGATTTCTCAATTAGACTTGTCTATTGTTTGTTTTATTATCTATCCACAGATTTTATACTAAAAGCAGTTGCTCCTTCGATCTGTCAGTTGATAGGCTTTTTAATTTTTTCCCTCGTTCAATTAATCTTCAAGGTTATTCAGAATTTTGGTCTTCTATTTCTATCTTTATTATCTTCTTTATCATCCTAAAAAATAACAATCCAAGAGAGGTTAAAATATTATGATTAACTATTCTTGAATTTAAGACTATTGCTATAATTTTAAAGCTCATCTCTTTTTCTGATTTTGTATGTCTTTTGTTGCCGTCATCTCATTTAATTAGTCCCTATAAGTCCTCTTCATGGTGCTGTAGCCAAGCATTGCTTCTCTTTCCTCTTGTGGATCTTCATAGGTGCTCTGGAATACTCAAGAGAATTAAATGAAAAGCATTATCAATTAAATATATTAAGTATAATATCCTTCATACTTTTGAACTTCCTCTAAATTAAATAAATATTTAGCCAGGAACTGAAAGTAAAAATATACTCATGTTCTATAACTAAATTAATCTTGGAACTATTCACATAATGCAATAGTGAAAAAAGGATTAGATTCCCAAGACATTCATGAAGCCAAATTCTTCTTTGAAATTCATTATATCAAATTAAGTTATAGGTTTTCAAGTAGCGTACAGTCACAGGTTACACTAGCCCACAAATTAAGTAATTTCTTTTGCTGAGTATTCCATTTCTACAATATTAAAGATAGGCAGAACTATTTATCTTAAATTGTGAAAATATATCGAGCAGCAATAATTATGCCAAATTATTTTTTATAGTTTAATTTTTAAATTGGTTTGCTTTCTATATAAATTCGAATAATAACCGCTTGCTCGCTATGTGTTAAATAGGGTTGCGATGGGAAATCTTTGGCTGAAATCTTTTACTCTCCATGAAGTGGAAAAATCTCTATAGGTCCGACTTAAGCTAGCCGAATTATGTGTAGGTCTTCATCCTATCTCTCAGCCACTTTGATATCAAATCAATCATCTTTCCTTAAGAGAAACACTAGTCAACTAAAATGATTGAGTCAAAATCATCCACATGCCTTATTACTCTTCCTATAGCCTAGTTAACTACCCTTGATGCCTATTGGGTGTGCCAGTCATCTCCACTAAGGCATTTGTAATCAACTCTTCTTCCTTCTAACTTCAGCAGCTTCTTATCCAGATAATCTCTTTTTAGTATTACTCTGGGATCAACAAACTAAGGAAAAGGAATGCCTACTATAACTACGCACCGAGCTGCGCTATCTGAAAAATCAAGGCCTTCTGATAATTTTCCTCCGCATACACCCAGAAGGATCGCACCATAAATCATCTCTCCTTGTTTGGTTTGGAATATTATCTTGGAAAAGGAATCCAACGTTTCCTTGCATTTAGAGGGATCTTTTGGCTCCATTAAGAGTTCCTAAAGAGTTTATATTTATACTCGCCCAAGACGAATGGTATGACGATTTTCGATTTTCTATTTGTATCCAATCTGCAGCTCAGCTGAGAAAGAGCTCATAGGATAATTAATTAGATTATCACATTGAGCATTTATTTTAAAATTATTGATGGTACCTGAAGTAATTATTATTGACCTCAGTTTCATTTTTAAATTTCCTTGAAGGTGACTCCTGCGTTGAAGCACCAGAACGTAAGAATTTTTTTTATGACTGGTTACCCAACTGCTGCTGATAATTCTAACTTAATGATAACTATGGTATGCTGAACTTCCTCATCAATTAGATATATATAGAAATCATCCAAGTCAAACGAGGATGTAATCTGTAAATAATTTAGAAAACATAAACTTAAGAGGCAATTGAGAATACTTACGAATATTCAAATCTGATATATCATTTTCGAATACCTGAGATCATTTCTACAAGTGCTTTATAATGTTAGTACTCACTTATTTTTTAGTTCTTCTGTCCTGTAATAAAACTCTTTGAGTATTTTGATTGATGAAACTATGACTTACTAGAGGTTCCCTCAATGAAAATTTCGAAAATGTATTTCCCAGGTATTAAAAAGGTTAAGCAACTGTCTATCAATTTTGAAATTTTCACTTTACTCTGTTATATATCGTACTCCTTAATAAATCTAGAGCACTATTGTATCATTTCTATTAGACTGTTAGTCTCTTATTTATCATATATGAGATTTAATCCTTACTCTGCTAATTGTTGAATATATCAACAAAGATAATAAATAAAAAGAATTTTACAGAAGTTTTCTGAAGTTTTGTAGTCTGGAGAGTTCTTTCTATGCTTAGTTTAGCAAATTTTAGATTCAATTTAGAAGTTCACAGCATTTTCTGCGGCTGAAAGAACGAAGGCTAGAAAGGGAAGATAATATTGTGTCCTCTACTTCGAACTAATACTAGTTCTTAATCTCGGTATGAGGTTTCACTATAAGTTAAAATAAGATAAGCATAGTCAAAGAATAATCATAGCTTACTTTCGATTCGAGAAGATGGGGCGAGCTCCATCCTACCATCCTCTCTTCTCAGAAATGTGCTACTATTAATATTCTCAGGAGCAAAGATATTGCTCTTTTAGTAGTCGTAGCTTTCGAGGGCCTTTCTTAAAGAGCTGGTTCTTCTACTCCTTACTCATCATCGTCTGATGATATTGCAATGATTTCAGGGACTCATTTTATCCTTGATTTTATCTTATTGAAATTTATTCTTGAAATTATTTGTGCTTAGGAAAGAAATTCTGCTTTGAATCCTCGATAGAGTCTGTATATCAACGAATTAGATTACGAAATAATTTACTTACTCTTCGAGTTAAGAATTGTGCTTTTCTCTTTCAATGGCCTAATTTTACTCAGCATGGATGCCATTTCTTGCTCTACTCAGAGATATCAAAACTCAAAGTAAATTTTGTCAATTACCCTTATCTCACAAGCCCAGTTTCCTTGCTTTATCGAAGGACAATTGGACTTATAACTTTGAGGTAGCACTATTCCGGCCCAAGTCTCTGATATCAGCTTCTCTTAAGTCCTAGTATTTGTCAACATCATCACCTTCTCTTTTAGATTAGTTCTTCATATTAAAGGCGGTACTCTCTCTCTATTTAAATTTAATAAAATAAGGGTTAGCTAAACACTCACTACCTTCCTTTTCTCTTATAAATGCAAATACATTTTGTAATCATTTAAAGGTTGCTACTAATTTAATAAATGTATAAACATAGTTTAAGAAGGTGAAGAGAGATGCATTTTGAGCAGCTTTCAGTGGAAGATATCCTAAACTCCAAAAAGATGAACTAGGTGTTGTTAAACAAATGCGGGGTTATTAAATAATTTAATCTTCGAACTATTCACATAATGCAATAGTGAAAAAAAGAATTAGATTCTCAAGACATTCATGAAGCCAAATTCTTCTTTAAAATTTATTATATCAAATTGAGTAATTTCATTTGCTAAGTATTCCATTTCTTTTTTTTAAAAAAAAAACACTAAAGATTGAAAGAGCTATTAATCTTAAATTGTGAGAATATATCGAGCAATAAATAATTAGGGCAAATTATTTTTTATAGTTTTATTTTTTTAAAATATGGTTGTATTTCTATATAAATTCGAATCATAACCGCTTGCTCGCTCTTTAATCCTCATCATTGTCTAAATGTTGAATTTAGTTGACTTTTGCAAGCTTTGGCTTTAAGCATTTAAGCTTCATGGCGTGGTAGAATCTCTAAAGGTCTGAATGAAGTTCACAAAATTCAGTGAAGGTATTGATCCTATCCCTTAGCAACTTTGATACCAATTCGATCATCTTTCCCAGAGTGAAACTCTCATCAACTAAAATGATTGAGCCAAAGTCATTGTCATGCCTAATTACTCTTTCAATGACCTAGTTAACTGCCCTTGAAGCCTATTGGAAGTACCAATCTTTTCCACTCAGGAACATTTAATCTTCGCTTCTTGATTATAGCATGTGCAGCTTCTTATCAAGGTAATCTTACTTAGCATTACTCTGGGATCTGCTATTGATGGATAGGGGATGCCAACTATCACTACGCACCGAGCTGCGCTATCGGAAAAATCAAGGCCTTCTGAGATTTTACCTCCATATACACCCATTAAGATAGCACCACACAGCTTATCCTCTTTCTTGGGTGAGAATATGGTCTTGTAATAAACTGCCATAGTTTCTTTGTATGTATCCCTTGGCTCCATTAGAAGCTTCTTATGCTGCTCAATTTCATTCATCACTCCTGTTTGCTTCCACAGCTCCTCACAGATTTGCATAGTTCTATCATAAAATAGAAGCTATTGATGCAATATTAAGTATGTAGATACTTAATATTGTATTTAAGTTTTATTAATTTAATTCTTTAGGAGGGAAAAAAGATAAGCATGCTTCCAGGAGTTATTGAGGCAATCTGCGCAAGAGTGAGGCTAACCTATCAGCATGTTTTCATCACCTCTGTTGTGGTACTAAAAGTTGAATGGCTGGCCGTTAATTCTTCTCTGGAGGATGTTGCTGCAAACTTTAATAGAATTAGAAACGTTTGCTTAGATAAACTTGCTCTGGATCGATGATATGACTATTTTCAAGTTTTTATTAGAAGTCTAACTGCAGCTCAGCTGAGAAAGAGCTCATAGGATAATTAATTAGTTTATCCCATTGAGCATTTATTTTAAAATTACTGAAGGTACCTGATGTAATGATTATGGACCTCGGAGCCAGTTGTTGAATTGCCTTGAAGGTGACTCCAGCGTTAAAGCACAAGAACGCTAGTTTCCTTTGGTTTTCTATGACTAGTGGTTACCCAACTGGTGCTGATAATTTTACTTAACGAAAACTAATATATATGAATCTTTAAAGATTGTTAGTGGTTTGTTGAACTTCCTAGACAGTTAGTTAGACATAGAAATCATTGATATCGAGAGAGGATTCAGTGGTCTAATTTGGCTATTGACTAAGGTAATACATTCATTATTCTTAGTCCTTGAGATAGAGGCGTTAAATCTTTTAAAATACCTCTTACAGATTATCAATCTGCAAATTGACACTAATTGTAGTGCCTTGGTCTGTAAATAATTTAGCGAACTTAAGCTTAAGAGGCAATAGAAAATACTTACGAATATTCAAATCTGAGATGACATTTTTCGAATGCCTGAGACAATTTCTCCTAGTGCTTTATAATGTTAGTATGCACTTCTTTTTTGGTTATGCTTTCCTGGAATAAAACTAAATGAGTATTTTGATTGATAAAACTATTACTTAATAGAGGTTCCCTCTTAGAAAATGTCGAAAATGTATATCCCAGGCATTACCAAGCTATTCTTGTTATATAAGATGACTATCAATTTTGAAAATTTTCACTTTACTCTGATCTAGATCGGTGTCCTAAAGAAATTTAGAGAGCTATCGTAGCATTTCTATAAGACTATTAGTCTCTTATTTATCAGATAGGAGATTTCCTCCTTACTCTGCTACTTGTTGAATATATCAACAAAGATAATAAATAAAGACATTTTTTAAGAAGTATTCTAAACCTTTGTAGCCTGGAGAGTTCATACTTTGCCTACTTTAACTAACCAGATTCAATTTAGAAGCTAGCAGCATCCTCTGCAGCAGAAGTAACGTTGTGGCCTTCATCGAAAATGATGGAGCAGTTAAAAAATATTTGCTAAATTTCAGGGAATGGTGAATTTTAAATAATTTTTGGAAGGTATAATCATAAATTTCTCTTATCCTTTTGTCAATCAAACAGTTGAAGGGAAGGAAAATTAAATCTGCACCTGGGGCCTCTATCCTTTGTAGAAAAGTATGGACATATCTACTTCTGTTAATGTTTGTGCTTTTTTTTAATTCAAGAGCAAAGATGTTGCTCTTGTAGCGTTTATCGCTTTACTAGGCCTTTCTGCTTAGAACTGGCTCGACCACTTCTTGATCATCATCATAATCTGAGGATATGGTAATGATATCATGGGACTTTCTTAACTTGATTTATCTTATTGAAATCTATTCATTAAATTATTTGTGCTAAGAATTGACCTTCTTATTTACCATGTTTCTCTCCTCTATTAAATTTATAATTTACAACTTGAAATAGCAAGTTGAGATATACAGATACAGATATACTCTAACTAGAGCAAGATTTTTAATTAAGAATAGATAAGAACTCAGTTGTTAGTATATTTGCTCATTTTTTGTTTGCCTTGGATGGTTTGGATTTCTTGTACTCCTCGCCATCACTCAAATTTTCATCCTCACTTTCAGAATCGTGGTTGCCTTATATCTTCATGCCTGCCAGCTGGTCTTATAGAGACTTAAGATCGTCAGGCTGGATGTGCTGATAATCCTCCTCCACGCTCTCCCAATCGCTATCCTCATCTCTCTGTTACTGCTTAGCGTTTTTGAGATCTGCTTTACTGCTCTACTTCACTTCGCTCTTGCTCTTAAGAGTAGCCTTGACGAGTGCCTGATTCTTCTTTCTCTGAGCCTCAGACTCGACCTGCTTCTGCTTACCTTCTTCTGTCTTTCTTGCCACCTTCACTATCTTTCTATCATCCTTTGTTGGCTTGCTCTTCTCCTCGACAACTTCCTTATCCAAGTCCATGCCTGCCAATTTGCTTTCAAGTTGCTTAATGATGTCTTCATTTCTGTACAGATCGATTTGACCTCTCAGCTCTGGGTCTTCTTCGATATCTTGGATGAACAAGTCGTAGTCCTTCTTACCCCTGATATCCTTGGCTGGTTGGCCACGCTTTCCCTTGCCCTCGTGGATGTTATCATCACCCAAGGCCTCCTTCTCAAGGTGCTTAAGTTGCCACAGTCTGTGCTTCTGGTTTCTTCTAAAGCGGGGGAAGGTCTTCTTAACTATGACTACAGGGGGGACAGTGCGCTTAAGCTCTAACTCCTCAAGTTCGTTAAGGTTTATCATATCTAAGTCAAAGCCAAGCACGGTGTCGTTGTAGTTCAAAGTCTCTCCTAAGTGAGTGTTCACAATGAAGTCAGTAAATTAAAATTATAAGAAGGTCCTATCATTCTTTCCAAAGTCACTCTTTCTAGCAAGCTCAACTTAAACCATTCTAAACTTCTATTTAGCTGCTGCTCTGCTCACGTTATTATTAAAACAAATATGGAGAAGTATCGTGAATTTGAGTTATAAATAATACCCTTGCAATAACATCATAGTCAGTGTTTTCGATATTAAGGACAATGAATTCAGTGAGTCTATCTCTGCCGCAAAGAGCCTTGAATTCATGCTTCCAGTACATACTCTGATCTATTTCGTAAGTCTACATAGTGATAGCTAATAAATTAACTTTAGTGAAGACGTCCACGATATGAACGAAGGTTGAGATCTTATAGACTAGAACCAAGGGACCGATACCTCCAAGTTGTTAACTCAAAGCCTTAGGCAAGACAACTAAGTCATCTCTGCAAACTGGGGCGATATCCACTGAGAAGGTGTATTTATAGTTGAAGGTATTATTCCTCAGATCGTGTGAAACCAACTGCTTGGCTGTTTTAATCTTGGCTGGCACTTGATTCTGAATGAAGTCCACGAATCTGTGAGCATGAGATCTGCTCTTGAATTGGAAATCTAGTCCATCGTGCATCTCCTTAATACCTAAGCATTTCTCAGCTGCGTTATGCTTAATGATCAGTTACTCCAAGAAGAGGAAAGTTCTCTTATGATCCACTCTTTGTCTGAGCTGGGCTTGACCAACCCAAGTGTGAGGAGTCCAAGTCTTTTTACAATCATCGCACTGCAAGTTATTTACGATGAATTCAACTACGAAACTCTGCTGAAGCACGGTGCCATTCAAAACTTCCTTCTAAACTGTGACTTTTATCTTCAATCTTCTAGAGTGAGGCTCGGTGTAGAGGAATCCTGCGTCAATCAATTTCACTTTCTTCAGGCCTCTAACGTGGAAGAGGCAAAGAGATAGGAGCTCAGGGGATTCGAGTTCACATGACTACCAGGGAGGTCTCAGATAACGATTGCACTCTCTGCAGTGGGATAAATTGATCGACTTGGTTATGCCTTCAGTCACATCTATCTAAGATTTCAGGCAGTTGATGCAAGTATTCGATTCATTTGGTGTCATCATAATTCCGCACATGCAGCATCGACTATAAGAATTATCAACAAACCCATTTTTCGTGTTTTCACGAGAGCTGAAATTAGGATTCCGACAATTTACATTTTATGGATTGCAAACAGAGAGGGATCAAGTTGATTGGAGTCAGTCATAGAGGCGTCAGTAGTTTGAACGTCCATCATGATTCCATCTTCTTCTTGATTGAATGAGGGTTCAAACAACACATTGGCTGGGTTGGATGGTTGCTACTACTAAGCTATCATAAGTCCTTCGCTGCTCATTTTATTTTGTCTCGCTTTCTATAATTTCGCAATTACTAAGTAATAAACCTTTCATTTCACTCCAGTATTTAATAACTCTCTATTCACTCACAAATGAGGAGACTATATCAGAAGTGTCTGAAGATAATTAATACATTTAGTCTATTATATCTCGTATATGCATTAATGTAATTTCGATTAAAACTCAAAGGCTCTCCTCCCTAATTGCATCTATAGATGCATATCTTTATTGGTAATTTCTAAGCTGAGTTTTTAATGCTTTCTTTGTGACCTTCTCTTTCTTATCAGCTATATTGAATCCCTAGGCCTTCGATTGCTCCACAGTCTTCTAAATTTCTCCTTATAGTCTTCCGTAGACTAAGTGAAAAAATAGTTTTAAATGGTACGCTTATAATTAGATAGACTTTTCGGTTATTGTCCATGAATTTATAAGATCCCAGGGAGGCTATGGAAGCGGCGTCGCCCTTTTTAATTGGCTGTAACAATTATTGCATTTAGTCCCTCTTATATATGGAAACGTCTTGTGGAAGCTTGGAAACCATATCTCTATCCAAGTAGGGGAGGGAACTAGACTTAATGATAGGGAACATCTCCTGCTTATTTAGCAAAACGAATTTAAATAGAGTTCATTTCCATGTGGGGATTGGAGTGTGGAGTCTAACCTATCCTTTTGATTCCTTTCCATTTGAATCTAGGCAGTGGCTCCAAGATCCTTCTCTTTGTTATAGTAAGCCATGTTAAATGGTAGATCCTTACTCACCTCTATGTTTCTTCTTTTTACAGGCTCAACCTGCATGCTGTTATATATTCTAGCGTCCAGGTGCTCATCAGGGCTGATGTTCCTATTTACTATCTTGTTTGAGTCTTTTTAGTTATCATAGAAGATCTCATCATCCATCCGTTTCTCCTGGTTCAACACTCTCATGTTTGTGAAGTCAGGTTGTGACAGATCTATCGAGTGAGCCAAATAATACCCTTTCACAAAATAAATATGCTACACTCTAATTTTAAAACCTTTCTTGTTTTAAACAGGAGGGAGGAAAGAAAACTGTGACTTAAAATAGAAATACTGATCAGATGAAATAATTAACTCTCTCTTCTGAGTTGAAAAGGGAGTTGCTTCTTCTAATGACATGCTTTGGGAAGTAGAGTAATTTTGGTATTGTTTTTAGTTAGTCATAGTTTAAATGGGGTGCAATCCATAGGGAGGGAAGTTAACACCACCTGCTTGGTATCTCTTCTAAGCCTGCACAGCATTAAGAGCCATGGGTAAATTCC
>JAJKFJ010022632.1:0-48894 GCA_027382625.1 Tetmemena sp. SeJ-2015
TTGAATTCTCACTGACAGCTCCATTGAACAACCATTTCAGGGATGTGCTCTGGACATGCTGTATGTTCGCAATGACCTTGCAACTTTGAAAGTGACTTGTAAATGCTACCACACTTTCGCGATAGCTGATCTCACTGACATTCCAACTCAGCCACGAACTTGCCAAGTTGGTTGTCGACTCTGAAGTTGCAACTCGGACACAGACTTGCAAAGGGTCCCTCGTAGTGGAGTTGACTTTCGACACCGACATTACAACTTGTACTTGAGCATGTCAAAGTCAGACCTTGTATGCGAGGGTTGTTTGTACAGACCTTGAAACTTGGACATACACTTGAAAAGGCTCTACTCAAGAACCTAGTTTTTTGGCACTGACTTTACAGCTCGAACTTTTGCACCTCAATCTCGACTCGTGAAAGTGAGGTCTGCTTGCAACCACTTTGAAACTTGGACCAAAATTTGCACAGACTTTACAAGTTGTAAACATGTGCTCGAACTGACAGTGCATTTCAAAGACCAAGTTTGAACTATCCCGATTTCAACTCGTTGTGTATAATGATGACAAAGTGACTTGCTCCTCTGACAAGGTCAACTCTGTACCTCGTGTTCAAAGTTGTAAAACATGAGAGCTCGTTGCAAGGTCCAACATAGCAACTCAACCATACACAATACTAAGTTGGAAGTTGATAACCAAAGTCATGACTGTGTAAAAGTTTGCTCGATAAATGTGTGTGTAAAGTTGGGACGTTTAAACTGGTGTCATTTATACACTCTGAAATCTCAATTCTAGAATGTGCTCCAATGATCATATAAATATCAGCATGACAAATGACACCCAACTTGAGAGAGTATAAATTGAAGTCGGTAAATGCAATCGTAAAAAGTTGAGTGAAAATCTCAAGTGTAAAATGATGTAGTGATTTGAGAGTAGATAATTTAAGCATAAGTAATTTGTAATGCAATGTAATTATGTGATTTAATAGTCGATAATTAAAGTGTAAATAAGTCGGGTAATAACTTGCATGTGATTTAAGAGTCCAAGTTACAAGTGGTCATATAATATCTGATTTAATTGATTGATTAATTCAAGTATATATATTTAATTAATTAATTGATTGAATTAAATTGGTTTTTGGAAAATTTTTAACATTCAATTCTAATATTACAATATTACAGTTGAACATCATCCTTGCTCAAATCGGGTGTTTTGTGCCAGCCTCTTATTTTGCTTTCACTCCTTTACAGTCGCTCTATTGTAGAGCAGGCACTTTTGATAACATTGAAACTGGAAGGTCTAGCTTCATTCAGGAAATTCAAGATATCTCTAATGTTATCAACTAACTCGAGATAAAAATAAATTAAAACAAAAGAAAGTTATTAAGATATTCACAAGGGGAAACAAAATTCTTGAATTTGAAGAATCCTAGAGGCGTATTGCTATTCATAAAGAGTAAGAACACTTTTTTCTTAATAACATTTGAATAGTTTCAAGGCCTTTGGCAATTCACAATAGTTATTAGTTTTACCAGAAAAGAAGCATCTGTCAATAAAATTATAGTCATTAAATTCTTTCTTAATTAGGAATTGTAAAACTGAATGATCTTTTTTGACGAATTAGGAATAAATACTTCATTAGAGCTTGGTTTTCCTCTTATGTGGTCAATTTGTGAGCATCTGATAAAGTTTTAGAACGTTTTGAGTGTGATATCAACCCATAATAATCTCCTGAACAGACTTAAGGATAATTACTCTTAAGTGCTCCGCTTGAGAGTGATTTATGATCCAAGCAATTCGTATTTTGTAGCCCTTAAATTTATATTTAAAATTCAAGTCTTAATCACAAAGTAATTGAGACGAATGATGTACAATCGCAAGATGAATAAAGCGAAGTCTCAACTACAAGAGATATTATCCGGTTTATTTAAATTTTAAGAGAACAAGATAGCCAGCTCATTCATAAGGAATTCAGTCGAGTGTTCTTTGAGTCTTTCTATGAAGTTAAGAGAGATGTTGAAACTCACTATGAGAAGAAGTATTTCATGGCTGCTCAGTCTTCATCTATATCCTAGATTAATAAAGGTGACTACAACCACTAGCAAAATATCAAAAATGCAAACCAAAAGCTTAAGTATACTTTTTATTTATATAATAAGTTTATTTTTAAAGTATTTTGAGATGGAAGTCATTAAGCAATTACAATTGGAGAATTGATTTAACTAACTGCATTAATTTTATCCCAAATCTTATTCAAGAAGGAATGAAATATCTGTGTCTTTTGAGATTATTAATATCCAGGCATCTAAAAAATGAAAAAGAATTAGTAGAAGGAACTGCAATCTCCTTTACTTATTGATAATCAAAACAGCAGTGACAAGCGCCCAAGAAAGAAAAGACAGAATTAATAAGATATCCCAACCACATCCACAGTCACATGCCTGCCAACACATTTCGCTCCCTCAAAGACAAAGGAAGGTGATACTCTAAGGCTTTATCTAGAGGTGTTAATATGTCTACATTTTCTGTTCGCTCTGATATCTCTCTTCTCCATAAACTTTCTTCTTACCATAAGACAGATCTTTTAAAATTAACATATCCTCTTCACTAATTTCTGTAATTCTATTTCTTAGTATGGATTACTATTTAAGCATAAGTTTACGTGTATCTAACTTACTACTCCTTCATGACTATGAACCGTTTAGTGTGCGCCATTTACATTTTAAGCATGTGCTTGGGTGCACTATTTGGCCTGTTTGACATGTTCAGTGCGAGTGTGGAGGGCGCTTAAGCTTTCTTCACCTACCTATTTATAAATATGCTGAGTGGGCTTTTGGTTTACCTACTTGCAAAGCAGCTTTTGATGTACAGCACCTCCCTTCGTGAACTTAATCTGAGATAGAAAAGAAACGAAGATGGAAGTGGCTACAAATTAGAGCAATAAGATGATGATGAAGATGAGGAGAAAGGCACTGTTAATAAGGGGACAGGGCAGAAGAAAGGCCATCAAATAAAAGCTAAAGTGGAGGAAACTAGTGAAGAAGAGGAGAGTAGTGAAAGCGAGGAGAGTTCAACTCAAGAAAAGCAAAAGCAGCTGTTTTAAAGCAGAAAATACCTACTTCTACTAGCGAAGCAACTTAAATGGCGAAATAAATAAAGGGAAAGATTTAGGATCCAGTTGATAAAGAAATGCAGCAATAGATCAAACAACAGATAGAAAAGCAAATAATCAAGGGAAAGAATGAAATCAACAAGAATCTGGTATGATAGCTATTTATTCAGATTCTTACGCAGAAAAAAAAGATCCTCAAATTTAATCTTAATTTGTTTTTTAAACCTGATGAAAGGGTTTCTCTGTGTGAATACTCAATTTAAATCTTATTCTCAAATAAGAAGAATTTAAGATTTCATGAAGTGCTATTTAATTTTTATCTTATTTTAGAGAAAGACATCAGAGTTCAAAAAATAAAAGTAAAAGGCTAGCTTATTGATGTAAGTACCATTTCATTTACTTCTTCTAACACCCTCAAACTTATTTAAATTTATCTTAAATTTAAGCCAGCAGATCCCGTTGATGAGTTTTTGAACAAACCTGAGCCAAACCAGGCTGCTCCCTAATAGCAGCAGCAAATGCAGCACTACAACTTTGTGAGGCAGAATATGATGCAAAATCCAAATTTCTTGCAACTACAGCCTCCTTAGCAACACCAAATGATCCTCATGATTATGCAGCAATAAATGCAGTAGTCGATGCAAATGGCAATTTCTCTTATACCTTTAATCTTTAATATTGAAAGTGTGGTAAATGGCGCAGTAGTAATAAAAGCAGCAGTAAAATTTCAACCAACTCAAGCAGAGTGTGCAAGCTCAACAAAAGCAAGCTCCTAATCCCATAGCTCAGAACTTACTTCAACCAAAGAAAAGCCAACTCAATCCTCTTTCTTCAGTCTCTTATATTTAAAAAGAAGAATGGAACTTTAAAATTACTTTAATTATTTTCTCTATCCGCGCTTCACAGTAATCAGCTGGATAGCAAAGTGTTGCTGCACCAATAAATGTCTCTTCATCAGTTTTAAAATTACCATAAAATATTTATATCTATTAAGTTAATGTGAGCTAGCACAATCCTCTAGCCAATTTAGACTAGCAGCCAGTGCAACCACCTTAGCCTATTCCATCTGTTGAGCCTCTTGTTCCAGTTTAAAAGCCAGAAGATAACAACCGCCCAAGATTCTTTGGCAGGCAAAACCCTAATCAAAATATGGTTCAAGCACAGAACCCTCTCTACCCAGATTATAAGCCTATAATATCTTTATCACGTAGAATTGAGTATGATGAGAAGAGCACAGATTTCCATCAAAATAAAGAGAGTCCTTGGATAAATTAATTTATTTGTAATGAGTGAAGATATGGCTTAGGATTATGGTGGAGCCCCAAGATAGATTACCTCAGCTCCAGGAGAAGTAGCCGCCACTTAAAGCCAAGCAAGTGGAAGCCCTCAAACTGTTAAAACTCAGAAGCAAGTACAAGGTGTCAATTCTATGGGGTATCAAACTCAGTCTACTGGCCTAGAATCGCAGCTTCATCAAAATACCATGAACTCAAATGCAGTACAGCATTTTCAAACTTAAAATAGCTTGTAGAAAAATATCTGACTAATATAATTATGTGGATTTAATGATGAATAGCTTGGGACTAACTGAGTCACCAAATATGCAAAACAAATTGCTTGTCCCTCAGAATAATCTTTAAAACTCTTTCGATACTAGACAGTAAAACATGGCAATTTAATAGTAGCAAATGATGATGAGAGGAAGCCAGTAGTTTAAAAATCTCTATCACACTGATATGATTAATTTAAGTTTGGTAATAGGAACTAAAACCATTTGTAACACCAACCTGGGAGATACACCAGACCGGCTAATTATTCAATTTTTAAGGAGAAACCGATGCACAAAGCACCCTGGAATGAACGCTTCTTTGTCACCAGCGTACTCAATAACGCACTCCCACACAAATTCTTCAGAGTAAGTGATACCATCCATAGTCGTATTAGTCAGTTCTTGTATTATCGTCCTGCAAACAAATAGTAATTTTTATTATAGGAATTCTTCGACAAACCCTAACGCTTGAGAATGGAAGCACTTTTGAAGCCAGAGAAGCCTGAAATTCCTATAGAGGACTTTTATCGCACCTCAAGCCTATCTCAGCTATTGTTTGATAGTGCTAGCAGACTCCAAGGCAGAAATGGAGAACGAGGAAGGTCTATGCCTCGCTCTCTTTAGTTGAGTTCTAAATTCTAAACCAGGCCCATTACTTCAACGAGCCAGATTACAAGGCGGCAACTCAAAAGGGCACAAAGCTCTAAGAACATGCTCGTAGCTGAGTTTAACTGGGATGAAAAGTTTAATGTGATGGCTTCGAAGAATAACATCTAGGTGCACAAGAACTACCACGAATACTTTGACAGACCGATTGAGTATGACGCAAGAGGCTATGCATAGTAAGTTGCATTTCTTAGAAATCCATAATACTTGCTTAATTAAGCACAGAGAGTAACTCTTTTTAGTTCATAGAAGCCTAATCCGATGCAAGTTTATGACCCCAAAACACCAATCTTGAAATCCTCGTTCTACATGTCTCCAAAGAGAAAGAAGGAGGTTCTCAGATTTTGCAAAGCTACGACGCGACTAAGAGACTGGCAACACCTCCTATCCAATTCAGAGAGAGCTATCTAGGCATTGATGGAAAAGGCTCTCCATTCAAGCCACTCACAGCATCAACTACTAAACACTACTATATATTCTAAAGCAAGAATAAGCTATATAAATGTTTAGTAGAAGATTCATGTCACAGCCTCTACAAAGTTCAAGGAACTCAGAAAATTAAATGAGAATCCAGAGAACAGGCTGGGGTGAGGGTATTGGTTAACCTATTTCAACCTACAACGAGGCTCATTTCCCTAAATATTATAATTTATAAATGATTTTCAAAAAATCAAATAGTTAATTAGATTGAGTGCCTGTATTTTATTTGCTTAAATTTATAATATAAAGTTAGGATTTCTTCGATAAATTTAAGCACATCAGATTTATGAATTGGCAAATAGACATAGTTAAAGAGGCAAATTTATTTTAAATTGTTCTATATTTGTAATTCAATTGTTTAAACTCTCTTATTTTGTCTTTCTCGGCATTTGAAATTTTTTTAATTTATACTTCAAATACTATATATTGAAGGAGTCGCTTCTGTCTCACCTTTTGGGGAAATCACACACACTTCTATTGATTAAAATTAAACTGAAAAGAGAATCTTTGATTCGAGGAATTGCATATAAGTACAAATAGACTGCAATCTGCAAAGTATATTTCATCATATTTGTAAAAATATGTCATTGCTAATTTGATACTATTTAATTTATTAATCCTCACCTATCCAATCGAATTAACTTTTTATTTAAAAAAATATTCTAGATTGAGAATATAAGATTCTCTTCGAGCATCTTTCTAAATGAAGGGTTTCTTCCTTCCCTCTTGATATAAGTTATAGAGTAAGAGTATTAGTTGTTTGATTTAAATTATATAAGCACGAAAATTAGTTTAATTCATTATATAAGTTATCTCTCGACAAGTTCTCTCTCAAGATTACCACTTATGTGCAATACTAACTTAGAATCACAGTCTATATTCATTCAAACCTAAATAGAAGGGATCCCCTCTCAAGTTCAATGGTGACCCTCAAGATCATCTCTCTTCTCTTCCTCAGATCTGTAAATCGTGTTATTTACTGCGAAAATTAAAAAAAAGACATTTTATTCATCTGAAGTTTAAAATGTTCTTGGGATCAAGGGAGTCCTTCACGTTTTTCATGAACTCAATTAGAATAAGTTTAAAACTATATCTTTAATTTATAACGTGTCTTATTAAATGGCCATAGGTGGGAGTGTCTGCTCAACAAATCTCTTTCTAATCTTTCCAATTCCATGGTGATGAGAGATGCTTCCACCACTTCTCAAGATCTCGTCTCTCGCTTCATTCTCAACATCTTCATAGATCTCGACAACCTTATCAGTGGTCAGACCACCATAGTTGAAGCCGAAATAGACATAGACAGCAGCTCCAGTCTCGTACAACTGAGTCACTCTGAAAGAAGCAAACACCCTGTCTTCCTTAATGCCTCTAGCCTTGCAGGAAGAGATCAGCTTATCCTTCACATTTAGCTTTATATCTATAAGTTATCTATAAATTCAATAGATGTTAGGATTGTTGCAAAGAGTGCTGACTTTGCTCCAGGGGCAAGAAGTTTCAAAACTCTCAGCAACGAAACTGTACTGAGCAGCGAAGTCTCTCAAATAGGCAATCATGAAAGTTAGGGCATAACCTCTAATTCCAATTACCATTATCATTTATAATTGAAGCTAATTCCATTCTCTGCACCAGCTTCCATGCCTCCGTATTTCTTAGCAATCTTATAAACATTCTCCTCTTGAAGTTTGACTTCCTGAGCGGTGCCCTCGAAGGCAATAGTGCAAGCACACATCCTCATGGGATCGAATCTTAATTTAAGAACACATGACACACTCTCAATTAATCCCTTGATGTTGAGGACGTAGTACTTCTTGATTGAGTCGATGATATCTTGCTTCTTTGACTCAGATTGAGGCTTCAAAGATTGTCCGAACTGGAACTGGACATTATCAACGAGTCTGATTGAAGCAGGCCATAGTCTTCCTCTTGCCATCTCATCCATGAACTTGATGCCCACCTCGAAATCTGGGAAGATAACTGAGCCGAACTTCTTTGCTTCAGGGATTTTTCTGATTCTCAAAACAGCCTCTCTTCGTTAAATTTATCTCCATTCAAAAGTTTGAGATTCTAGGCCAGTTGCTCAGCTTTGTGTATGTGCCCTTTGAAGTGATTTAATTATGAACGCATAAAATAAAAATATAGCTTCAGCTAAAATACTTGCTTGTATAATAGCAAAGATGATACACTAGCTCTAGTTGCGATCCATCCTCCAAGAGTAGAGAACTCAACAGAATCCTAAAACATGAATAAATCTTTTTGCCAGATTGCTAATCTATACTTACAGGTTCATGCCCAAGGCACACGCCATAGTTTCTAAGTTCCCTCTCTAGATCTTGCCCAATGATTCCTGCTTCAATGCAAGCAGTCATGTTGACCTTATCTACCCACTTGATTTTGTTGAGTCTTGACATGTCAACTCCAACTATCATTCTAGTCTCCTTGGTTGAGAGCAAGAGAGCGTTGGTGACGTTGGTTCCACCACCGTATGGAATGAGTGCAACATCGTGTTTGTTAGCGAGAGCTACCATTCTCTATAGAATTCGCTTAGATATTTTGCTTCAGCAATAAATGATTGACCTACCTCAACTTGATCTATATTTACAAATAGAAGGGTGTACCTCTTTTTTCAAAGAGTGATCATGAGTGTCAGGGTAGATGACGACATCAACAATTCTAGGGAATTTGCCGTTTCTGAGAATAAAGATCTCTTGGAGTGTTGCTCCATGTGAGCAAGTGATTCTCTCCCACTTCTTGAATGACCTTCTAGAGAAAGCCTTATCTCCAAGTTCAGCTAGAAACTCAGTAAGTGAATACTTTTTAGTGAATTCAGGTAAATATTTTTCTTAATAACTCGTGATTCAAAACGGGAGGATCAACTTCCATATCGTTCTGCTTGCCTGACTTCTTTGAGAAGTCTACATGAGCGAAGTTCTCTGCAAAGTTCTTGAAATGAGGCAGCCATTTTTCACTGAACTGATAACGATACCCTACAGGAATAATCAAAACTTGCACCACCATCAATATGGAAGAATCTTCTACTCACCAGTTAGCTTAACCTTGTTGGTTGCGGTATCTAAAACGAACTGAGAATCTGCGTAACCCCATCCTTATTTATTTCATATCTCTCTAGATAGATAAAGATAAGTGCATTCATTTAATTTCAAGAGATAATATAAATTCCAATGTCAAATTAAGTAAACTCCTTCTTCCAGCCAAAAAGTTAGCAATCTAAATACGTAAAGGAATAACCAGCGCCTGAGACTTTAGACCAAGAATTCAACACTTATTATTGCTCTCTATGCGGGCACTACGCTCTGATTATCTCAGTTAAACTAGAAGAGTTGCTTTTGAGAAGGACAGATGATTCTCTGATAGTAGAATGTGACTAGCACTTCCATAAGAAATCTCTTCAAAGACAACAAAAGTTTACAGTCTTACTCAGAGATGAGGCATCTAGATAAACTTTTGTGAAAGATGAATAAGTTGGAGAGGGAGGAGAATAGTTTGAAGAGAGCAGTGGAGTGGAGAAGTAATACAGATGGAGATGCAAGGAGTGCTAATTAGTGATAGGATATCAGACTCACGAATTTAAGGATGGGGACGATATAGTAGGTCCAGGTGCCAAAGGGAAAGACGCTGAGGCACTTTTTGAAGATAGAAGGCAAAGAAAGCACTTTTATATTATTCCGGGTGCACTTGTTAGCAAGCCAGAAGATTCTGAATTAATGCTGAGAGTAAAGGAGACAAGGGAGCAAGAAATTTGATAGAATCAGTTGCTTATTTTTTCCTTAATTAATTTCTGAATGCTGGGGTAGTGAATGAATTTGAATTGAGAAATTTTTCTAGATTTTATAATTCAAAAATATTCATAATGGAGAAAAAGTCTTCCATCATCAAGCCCTTCGGTGGCACAAATGTAACAAGCACTCTTCGTTTAATTTTTCGTATAGGTTTTGGATAAGAAAGTTAAGAAGAGCAATAAATACGACAACATCAAATCAAGCCTAAACACTGGAAAGACAATTAAGGATGTAGAAATATAGAAAATGCTTTAATACAAAATCAAATTCAAAGAAAATTTTACTTGGTATTTATAATATATTTTTAGTAAAAATGGAGCAAGAAAATCTTTGAAATAAGTAGTTTTCATTATTTTTTTAATGCTGTTACTGAAAAAAATTAAGAAATTATTAAGCACTGAACTGTTTACATATCGAGAAGAGTGAAGGTCATGCTACAAAATTAAAATCATTAAATATCAAAATTTGAGATTGTTTGAGCTATCGATAATTTAAAGTATATTAAAATGCTATTAAACTTAGCTCAATAATGAGTAAGTTGAATAATGCGTTAAGGATTGGATAATCTAACTACCATCAAAGGCGACCAGCTAGTGGCAAAGAGAAAGAATGAGAAGTTCAAGAGAATAAAATGCTCCACCCTTGCCAAGTTGCTCCAAGAGTAAACTTATGATGAGTCAGTTTATAACCTTGGAAATCAGCAAGAGAATATTTATAATGTAAGCATAATGATGAGTCTTTATGATATTTTGCTTCCAGATGGACCAGCGATCCCAAATCCAATCAAGTGCACATGGAGGAAGGGACGATGAAACGCAGTCAGTTTACACAGTTCAGACTGGTATCTCTCAGGTCTCTGCAGTTACTTATGCAACTGAGTAACTTGGCATAAATCAGAACACCAAATTCCTCTTATTGGACCTTCGCGACACTGAAGACTACTCTCTCTGGCGAATCAAGGAGTCGATTAATTTCCCAGCTCCTAACATCGCAAGAGATAGAACTATTCCAGAGCTCTTCAGATTTAAGAATCAGCCTGATAAGCTGATCATAATCTACTTGGGTGATGAAAGATCCGGAGTGCAGTACGCCTCTCTCTTTTTCGAGAAGGGCTACGAAAATGTTTTATAATAGGTGATGCTTTGCCTTTTAAGTGATTATAATTTGAATGTGTACTTGCTAAATGGTGGCTGCGAATCATTTGTTGAAGAGTTCCCACACCTATGCGAGGGAAGAGCAGTTCCTGCTCCAAAGAAGAGTCCTTGTAAGTCTTTTTGCATTTAATCTAATCAATATAGTTGAGGAATCTAAAAGAGAGGCCAAACTCGATTTAACCAAGAAGAAGCACGAGCAATGCGCAACTCAGTAACCATAAAGGAGATATTGAGATGTCGCAATTATATTTTTCAATTTTAAAAACTTCAGGCTTTGCTTTAATAAAATATCCATTTAAGATGAAAAAGACCAAACTGAGGATTAAAAAATAAAATTTCTGACTCATAAAACGAAATATATAATGACTCCCAACAATAGAATTATCATGACAGCGATGATTATTTTCATCCTGAGTGCTCTCCATCTCGCTTACTACTCTAACTTTTAGCTATTCATCCTAAATCTGCTAGCCGTGTCCTTCAGATTATTGCTATTCTTTTCTAAATCTTCGAATTAGCCACGATTATCAATAATCTTTGCAATATTATTCTTCATTGCATTAGTTGCCTGCTATAAAATTCCTTGAGCGACCGCAGTTTTACTATCTCCCCCAGAAGTTGAAGAACTGACGCTTTTCTCATCTTAATATTTCAAATGAAGTTCATTGACCCAGAGTCTTGCATTTTGACTGAGGGAGATGGCATTTTAGGGATCTCTCTTGAAATCATTCTCATTTTAGTAGATCTAAGTGCTTAATGCGCGTAGAAAGCGAGTGCACACCTCATCTGGGTAATCTCTGTGAGTGACTGCAAGATAGACTATAGAATTCTAGTCTTGTAAGGTATGCCATGAGTATCCAAGGTAGTCTGTCTTTTGTCTCTAGTCGAGATTAAGAGAGGTGCTTTGCTTTGTCAAAAGCATTTAAGAGTAGTTTTAGAACTCTGAGAGCTTAGACTGATGCGATTTATTGGTGAGAGTGGAGAATATAACTTAGGAATCTTTCACCCTCCCTATGCTTACGAAGTAGATGTTGTTACTTTCCATTTTAAATTAAAGATTAATAAATTTCAATTTGACTCTTATCATAAGTGGCATTTTGTCCTTGAATTATATGCAACGAGGGATGATGATTTTACAAATGAATTGAATTTAAAGAAGAAAGAGAGATAAGAAAGGACGGGGCCTAGAGTCTTTCCATCGATCTGAATTCTGGTCATAAGCTCTCCGAGGACCAACATATCGATCATAAGGGGTACTGCCAATAAGGAATCCTCACAGATGTTATAAGAGGAGATAGTGTTAATGCCTCCCATGAAAATCTGAGAATTTATCCTCTTCATTTTTATAAATAGTTGCAATTCTGTATTGAGAAGTGTACTCATCTAAGGCTCTCTTGGAGTCTCCAACAAATGCTTGTAAAATCCTTCACTTACGCATCTTATGTTTAAATGGCACATACTTGATGACAACCTCGTGGTCAATGGTGCTGTTACCCTCGGGATAGAGAATGGGGTTAGTCTTTATAGCATCATCGAGCACTCCACCCTTGGAGATCTTCTTGGATTGGAAGCACTTATCTTCTGAGAGATTCTTTCCATCGTTGTTACCCAAATGGTTGTATGACACCACTGAGGCAAGTCTCAAACCAGCGCCGATCAAGAAGTCACTCATCATATTCCTTTAAATTTTATTAATTGCTCTGTAATAACAAAGGTGTCTGAAGCATTTAATCATGGTCTTGAACCTGGTCTGTCCCGACTTGAAGTCGCTACCAGCGATGAGACCACCCTTTTGTCTTGCGTACTCGATCACACCTGGGTGGAAAGTGTTCTGGGGAGAGCCGTTCAGGTATAGAACCTGCTCCTCAATACAGGCCACACAGTAGAGGACTGATGCGGGAAGAGGAATATTGTTTTTAATGCGGTTCTCAAGATCTTCAATAGTTGAAATTTCAGGGAGGAGATACTGCTCTGTATTAGCTGTCCAGAGAATGATAACCTTATCTGTTTAAACCTAATATTATGATAACATTCATCTTTAGAGAGTAGAGATTATGCAATCTCCAAGTTTATTACTTCATATGCTGAATATCTTCCCTGAGTTTATTAACAATTTCCTAATTAGTACCAACGAGAACGTTGTCGGCTCTGTCGGCTTAGTTGGACGCGATGAACTCTTGGTTGAGTGCAGCGGGAAGAGGAACGATGGCCTCAAGCTGACCCTTCAACTATTTGAGGAGGTCAGGCTCGAGCACTCTTGAGCGCTTAGCTGCCTGGTACAGATTGGCATTTGAGATATCCCACCCTGAAATCACGAAGTCTGTGGGGGCTACCAGAGGCAGCAAGTCCTTGACGGGTCTGTACACATCTTGAAGAGAACCAGTCTGTTCATCATTCAATATAGCCTAGCAATAGAGATCGATGATGGTGACTTACTATTTCGAATCATGCTGGAAACCAACGTGGCAAGTGCCGCTCTGAGTGAAAGAGCCGTAGAAGTTGGCGCTCTGCATGCCGTTCTTGGTCTCCCAAGAGAGCTTCTGCTTGTTAGCGAGAATACCAGCTACGAGGGTGGACCCGTTATTTCCGCCGAGACCTACCAACATCACTCCCAACTTAGGAACCTTTCTCTCAGTCACAATCTAGTGTTGCTTTTGAACGTTCTTGAAACTATGCTCATCTTAACCGTAAATGGTGTAAACCCTACAAACTAGAGAAATGTCAAAATATAGCTCAATGAAGCATAACCTAACTTATGTAAGAACTATGATTTTTTGGGGATGACTCGCTTTGGTTTATCTCTCTGTAAATTCTGAAACGATATGAGTTGCCTGATCGACCTAAAGCAGGGGATGAGAGGAATCGAGAGTTCTTACGTGGCTTGCTGAGCCGTTCAGTTGCTGATGTCCGTTCAGACCAGCATCATTATGTTTATCACCGTTTGAATCCATGTTCGCTTGCTTTCTCTTGCGCTTAAAGATAGAATTTATACTTATTAGAATACACTAATTAATCGATAAAGCTTAATATAAACACTCGCAGTACTTACTAAAAAGCACAGATTTCCTAATATATGGCCATACGTCACGCCCCATAATAACTAATCTGTTCTATTTCTACACGTAAAACACTCCGCATATTATGTAATATGAAACACAGATCAAATTTAAGACAATTGAGATATTCAAAGATTAATGAAGAGTGAGAGCAAATGTGAATGTATTTGGATAGGTATTTTTTGATTCTTTCTTCTTCAAGGCCCCCATTACCAACCATAGTGAATATGTAGTCAACAGCTTTTCCAAGCAGAGAAACACCCTCGTTAACTTCCTCAAGGCAGCTGCAGGTATTCAATGCGACGATCAGACTCTCATTTAAATCTATGGTTATATAATGAATAATGTAGATTACCTTTGATCATCGGCTTCAACTTCTGAGCAGGATAGAGTAGTAATTTGATTTGAGATAAATGCGATGTCCTCCTTAGTCTGTCTGGGAATCACTCAACAGCAGCACTGAAGAGCGTGCCTATACTTTGAAGTTTAATGAACAAATTTAAAAAGACTTAATTCTATAAGACATCTCTCTCCCCAACAAACACTCTTATTATCTTATTCACACTATTTGTTAATCCCAATATCTCTTTTAATATCTTATTCTATAAGAGATTTGATTATTATTCTCGTTTAGTTGTTATTCGATGCATATAGTTGCTCCTTAAAGCAATTTTGAGGTCATCTAAGAAAATACTATTCTGTTTTGTTTCCTATTTTGGTTACTTCTAGAAAAAGTGGATTTTAAAACACACATCAATATTTGTTTTAATAATGGATAGCAGTCATTTAGAAGCTTAGTCGGGAAATGGTGAGACTTTAATTCAGAAAATATTCAATAGGCGCAACTCTCTCTCTCTCTCATTTAAATAAAAGACTACTCAAACATAAGTAACTCAAATAGAACACCTCAGATAGAAAACTTGCATAGCAGATCCAAGATCTTTCTTGGGAGTAAAAAAACAGATAAGGATGAATGATGAACACGCAGAAGAGAGACAGAGGAAATCTTATTTAGAAGACAGTTGTTAAGAATAGTATATAAATAGATAGATCACTGTTCCATATCAATCTTTAATTATAACCATATATTTGTGGACCGCCAACCACACCATTTAATAGATTATTTATCATACATAGTCATTCTCTATATTTGAATCATTGAGTTAATAAACAGCCTCTGTTACGATGCCGAAATTCAATTAGATTTAGATTGTGAGTGAAGATTTTAAAATTTCCTTCGTGTCCCATCACAATATGGTTGAGATCAGGACCGTTTGAGATATCTTAAAATGGATTAACTCCTATTTTGAAGTGACAAGCTTGACATTCTGGACAATGTCTTCAATGTTTCCATAGAGGTTTTTCTTCATTCCACTAGCTCTAAAATAAATAAATATGCTCTATATTTTGACTTATAATTAGAATATTTGCTTATTTATTGACATACTCAAGCTTGATCTATAAAGTAATTTTAAGTATAAGTTAGAAAGACAAAGTGCAAAATGCAGAATTAGTCTAATCCTCATCCATGGATTAATAATTATTTTTTGAAACAAAAAATATTTTCCATTAAAATATTTAAATACAGTAGAAAAGAGAAAAAAAACGCATTAAGAAATGAAAATAAAAAATAAAAGTTGTATTTGTTTTGAGGATTACTCTATCGCCCATCTCCATATTCCATCGTTTATCTTACCTTAAGATTAAAAATATTTCTAGTAAAATTTAATAATTAGGCTTGTGGTCAATAACTTCGGGGTACTTGGCCTTGTCGTCTCCAATAAGGATAGTATCAATTTGCGAGCCTGACTTAGCTGTGAAGTGATTAGAAAGAGCTTGCAGTCTGGTAAAGGCTCTCTCTCCTTGAGAAATTTTCGACATCATGATCACAATAATTTAAACTCTTAATAACCTATTAGTAATTGTTGGATGATGTTTTGTTAGAGGTGGTTGAATTATATCTTGTATTATATATAATAATATCTCCGCAAAGACACAGAAAATTAGCTCAAACATTACCGTCATTCATTATTGATAGTTATTCTCTTATATAAATTTTATTCATTGATGTAAGCGACGCTATTTCAGATTTATTTCTGCCTATCTTGTTCCAAGTGTCCAAATTTGGAAGAAAGTAGTAGTAAATTAAAGTTAAATAATTTGAGAGTAAACAGCCTTGGCTATTATACAAATCATTTACATTATATTATTACGTTCTGACTATTTCATTTAACAAAGAGTCAGGTTTGAGGTAGTTAATTTTAAACTTCATAATTATAAAAATAAAAATAAATAAAAAAAAGAAGTATTATTAAAACTTAGAAATAATTTAGCAAAATAATTGAATTAAAAGTATAAAATCTTGGAAATTAATTTGAGATGAAACAAGTTTATTTTTATTGCTAATTCATAATCAATTACTTAACAATCACGGTGCAGTATAATTTTGAAAACAAACTTGTATTAGGAAAACAAAGTATTTAAAAATGGATGCCAATTCCCACCAACTCAACTATCCACTCCAGCAGCACCATCAACTCAAAACTATTCACATGCAATAGAGCAATCCCCCAAGTCACTCCCATTTTTTATTTATACTCAGTTATTTTGGTCCCAACAAAGCTAGTCTGACATTTAACTCACTTCCCCAATCCGCATGAAATTTAATCTTTCATGAAGAGTTTAACGCGTTGATGATTTATTAGTTATTATTGAGTTCGGGTTGCGGAGTAATGATTGGAAGTGGTGGTAGCGTGAATATGACATAGTCACCAGAGCCCAACATGATAAAGAAATACACTGGTGAGGAACTAAGCCCCCCTCGCATGGGTTAGTCATCCGAATGCGTTCTTCAAGATTTCAAGACCCCTGTTAACTTGCACACAGTCGCCAATTTAAAAAGCTCATCTTATGATTTACATAAATGTTTTCTATATAATGAATATTTCTGGAAAGCTCCAACACCTCATTTAAAATAACCAGTCTTCTTCGAACTAAGGAGCTCAGTCTTAAAATTTTGCAAATTTAAATCTTTACCACCAACAGTATCAAAACTTGCCCAAGCAACTACCTTCTTAAAATAGCTATGAGATTATTGATATTCTAAATTCATGAATTTTTTTTCAGAAAAGTCTTTCGCAGAGAGTAAGAACCCATCCTAAATCAATGGCGCATAACCCCTCTAAAGTAAGGCCCTTCCAGATTTAATTACTTACTCTCTAGATCATTCAAAAAGTTTCTCACACCTATATTTTAATGTTTCCTACTATTTTTTATTCAAAAAGTTAAATGCAGCATCTCTAAGCCTAAACTGCTCCTTCAAATATTTTATGAGTCTTATTATTCTTTTTGATTAAAACAAATTCTCTCCTTTTTAAAATGCTCAGTTCACCAACAATACAAATCAGTTTTAAGCCAAATCTGCGAGCCTTCACTCAGAGGAGATAAATATGCCTTTATAATCATACAGCAACAACCAAGAGCCCAGCAAATCTGCCAAAGAAAGTATCAACTCCAAAGCTTACAAGTATTCGAACAACAGCTACAATCAACAAATAATACTGTCACAATTACAAATCAGTTTTAAGCAAAATCTGCGAGCCTTCACTCAGAGGAGATAAATATGCCTTTATAATCATACACAACAACAAGAGCCCAGCAAATCTGCCAAAGAAAGTATCAACTCCAAAGCTTACAAGTATTCGAACAACAGCTACAATCAACAAAATAATAATAACTTCGATTACTAAGAGAAAAAAGTGGAATAAAAAAGTTCAGAAAACTATTCATAGAGCCAGTCGCTAATTATTGATAAAAATTAAAAAAGATTAAATATGAAAATGTGTGACTATGCTTTAGCAATAATATTAAAGAAGTGGGATTGATAAAGTATTAGTGTATATATTCTATCTTCTAATTTGTAATAGTATAGACCTTGAGAAATTGAGGTTAATGATGAAGTCACAGTTCAGCTAGTACTCTAACGAGTAAATCGATGTCTACCTTTAGAAATTCCTCTCTGAGTACTTCGTAAAGATGTTATGCATTTAATCTTTTTTCTTTTAATATTATGATGTAGCAACAATAGCAAGTACCCTCTTAAACATTAGGAAATGGCTAAACATAAGATCTGAACGATATGTTCAAGACAAACGCTTCTAATAATTCAGAGAGTGATGATGAAGACAGCGAGCCAGAACTTTTGAGCCAAGATTTCGACGATGAAGATGAGAGAGAAGACTAGAGTAGAGATAGTCTCAATACCAACTTAAACTGGGATGATAAGGAGGAAATTAAGAAGTATTGCATTAAGCAAATGAAGATCTAAAAAGAGAGAAACTTCAGACCAAGTGAATATTTTGGAGCAATTAAAGTAGAATAGCTAGCTGATGGAGTTGATGACTCTCGCATTGATGAACTTAAAAACATCACAAGCCATTTTATTCCAAACAAAGTTCTTTTAATGAGCTTTTTCATGATGCATTTGGCATAAAGCCCGAGAAAAAGAAAAAGAGAGAGAACAAGAGAAATAGAGAAGTAGGTGGTGGCGACGTGGTCCCAATATCTAACGATTAAATTTCTTAACTGCAATAAATTAAGCAGCAACAGTAAGCCGCCCTTCATCATTAGCAGCTACTATATAATAATTAAAAGACGACTTTGCAGTAAAAGTAATCTGAACCTCTATAATTCAATTAAAGTATCTAGAATATAGCAAATCCCAATTAAAATGATTCGTCCTCTTGCAAGATAGTTCTGAATATAATGTAATGCTAACATTATTCTGACTGCGAAATCTTAAAAATACTCACTCTATTTATCATTTTTCCTTTAAGGTAAATCTTTAACCAGTACTCAATAACTAATCAAGGGCAGAACTACAATTAGCATTCTAATGTGGCGTAGGCTTGCGCAAACTGTTGTGGTGGAGTTCAGTCCAAGGAAGATAATTAGGCCTAAGTCATGTGCGAAAAGTAGCCTCTCAACAAGCAACAAGCAAAGCAGAATGGTCTTTAAGTACTCTCTTAGGAAACAAGCAACTCCTCTTCATAATAGAATTATAAGAATGGCTCTAATAATTACTCCCAAGGCTCCAAGTAAAAAAGCCTCTAAATAGAAAGCAACAACTATAAGAAGTACATCTCTCCTGCAATTTTTGCTGAATATATTTTTAATCAAATTTAATTCTCCTGCAGAGCTCTAATATTTTTCCAATATCATTTAAACTGGCATTAAACTGCTATTTTCTCTAATAGATTGGGCATTAGAAGGCGACATCTGAATCGATAATAGATTTGCAGCCAAATGACTTTTAGAGCACCTGCTTCAAAACAGACGACAATAGAGGGATTAAGCCTTAAGCAGCAACTTCAAAGACTTAGAGCGGGAGTGCAAAGAGTTACCAAACACAAGTTAGTAGCCCCTAGAGTATCAGCACCATCAACAAGCATATTTACAATCAGTCTATAGCAAGTGGCGCTGGACTGGGAGTTAATTAAAGTATTCTAAGTCTAAACCATCAATCTTCGGTTGGTAACTTGAATATCTCGCAGGGTCTTTCTAATAATTTTCCATAACTCCTCATTTACTAAATATAATGTCTTTCAAAGATAAAGCATTAGAGTAATCTATCTATGAACAAGCAGGCTTACAAGAGTATAATTTACAAGCATCAGAACTCTAACTTCAATTCCATCAGCAGCCAATAAAGCATAGATCTCAAACCTAAATAGAATAAGCTCTCATATTTAAGCATACTTAAATCCTTTATATTCACTGTATGTTTAATTTGGTTGCAAAGAATCTACCTGACAACATCAAAAGTCAAGAGCTAACTCATACACGCATGAACAGCAGCCAGACTAACGCCCCAAAACCTCCTTAAAATTAGACGTAGCCCTTGACCTAGAAAATGGGTAGAGACTCTAAGGACAGCTGTGGTCGTTTGAATCCATTTGAAACCCACTATGAGACTAACTGCTTGAGTGAAAACTCCCCACAAGTTTCACCCAAGTCCACAATCTTCTCTTAAATATCTGGAGGAGTGTCTAACTTGAGCAATCAGTTCAAACTCAACTCTCAAACCTTCACAATGCAACAAGCTCACTAGACATTTTAGAATAATCAGTCACAAGTCCTACAGTAGTTAAATGTTTGCTATTTTGAAATTGTATAGTCTGTTGGAAAGGAGAGAGTAGATTCAGGATCCAAGACAAGACTTAAGCAGTCTCAAGCGAGAGAGAACTTTAAAAAAGCTAAGCAGTCAATTCAGCTAGCTTCAAACTTAAGCATATAAAATGCATCAGATTTAGTTGGAGCATAGACTACAAGACAAAAGCAGCAAAAGACTCTGGGCAGAAACTCTAATGTATATATTTTGCAACCACAAAATTTTAAAACTAGAGTTAAAACTTGTTCCTATCTACTCAGAATCAAATAAGCTCAGTGTCTTCGTTTTTGATGACATCGAATAACGATATCTCAAAATTGAAGAGCAAGGAAAAGTCCTCAACTAGTAAAGTCTTGTATCTTGATACTGAGGAGATCTCAACTTCTCCAAAAATCTTTAGCGGAAAATATGAGCAAGGAGCTACATCTAGACCTTAAACTGCTATTAACACGAACTTATTCTTTAATATTCAGCAGTATAAACTTCAGTATGGCTACTGGCATAAGTTAGTACGTGACTGGAGCTGCATCAATTGGAAAACCTCCTTCCAAGCTCAGCAAGGCAGGCTTTTTAAGCCACAATTCAAGTGCTAAGAATCTAAAGTTGCCTCTTAAAGGAGCGAATTTATTTTTCTAATATGACTGTGACCATGACATCTCAGAACAGTTCAAGGAAAATAGATGCGCTCACTAATCAATTGTCCGTTTAAGATGTAGACCTATAATATTTTTGGGTCTTAGATGCGATTCTCACTTTTATACTTAGTTCTAATCCAAGTACCACACGAGTTAATTAAGGACAGACTTAGTAGCACCATACAAAGCTCTAGGGCAAAGTCTTAGATTTCGGATCTAAGGAGAGAAACCCTTCTCTAAAGACATCATACTCAGGGGCTCCAGCCTCCGCAAAGAATATCGACAGGAATAAGATGAAGTCTAGTTTGATATAGCAACAGTACGAGTATGATCTTGCTAGTATTGAGAGAAAGAAGCAGCTTATAAATTAGTATTAGAAGTAGGGAAGCTCAAAATCTAGGGGAGTTGAGTCGTTAAAGACTAGTTAAACAAATCTGAATGCCAAAGAGGATAAGAAATCAGTGGGCAGAAATCAAAGTGGAATGGGTTTAAATTTTTAGAGTGAAATATTTAGATCTATTATAATGTCAAGAGGGAAAAGTGCAAATCAAATGAATGAGCTTATTCAAAGCTTGAATTAGGTAACTACCACAATTGGGAAACAAGAGGCACTCAAGTCAGATTCATCGAATCGAATGGCTTTGAAGATCACCAAATCTATTGAGAAGATATCCCAGTAAGGTAAAACTACAGCCAGCTTTTCTAAACCTAACATCTCTATTAACACAGGAGCAGACATAAGCAAAATAACCTCACCTTAGAATGGCATCCCCACAAGTTTATAATCTCCTTCTAATCACTACTTGGTTTCTAAAGCGCTAAACTTCCCTCAGAGTACGAAGAATAGCAGTGGTGTCTCAGTTCTAAGCACAGTTAATCAAACTAATGATATGAAGCAGCAACTCACCTCTTATCAAGCATTTAAGATGAACAATAATGCTTCAAAAGCAGGTTATGAGAAGGAGAATTAGATGACGAGTGGATGTGCTACAACCACCTCGATAGGAGAGCATTTAAAGAACTTGAAGAGTTAAAAGAGCAGCGTTCTTTAGTCAAGCGGATAAGCTCATCAACCTCACCACTCTAATAACTCTAAATCAAGAAAAGACATATCGACCAATGCTTAGAAAATATATAAGTTTCACTTTTATAAGAGATTATTTAAAAGCTACAATTGAGCAAAACCTTGAAAGGACAAAAATCAGTTGAGTAATTTAAGAGATACTTAACTCAGGGTTAAATAAATGCTGCTCAAGCAAGATTTAAGTGATTTGATAGAACTCAAAGTATAATAAGTTTAAGAATTAATTTAGGATAGTTAAAAGCTTAATTGTTAAGAAAATTTATGCTCATAGCCTCTTTCATATGTTTTGTCAATGTAATTCATTTAGGAAGTGGACCCTCTTTCATTTAACTTGTGATGTGTTTAGTAAGAGGTCTTCTATTTGAAGCGAGGATGCTTCTCTTTTAATATAAATCGTTATCTACTGCAGAAGCGTTCTTTGGGATATTTGTCTCTAGTTTCCCTGGGTTAGGCACATTAGGCTTATAATAAAAAATGAATTTAAAGATAATCAACTTCTTACAACAAGATCAACAATAATAGCTAAGGGTTATGGAGAGAATTGTAGAGGATTGTGCTAACCCTTAACTTAAGATTTAAAGAACATTAGAGTTAAAAACGCTCTTTATTGGTGCACAACCATCTTAATCCAACAGAAAGCATATTACAAGTTATTTAAATTTCCTTTTCTTTTTAAATAAGAGACTGAAGAAAAATTGAGTTGGCTTTTCTTTGGTTGAAGTAAGTTCTGAGCTACGGGATTAGGAGCTTGCTTTTATTGAGCTGCACACTCTGCTTGAGTTGGTTGAAATTTTACTATGTTTTTATTACTACTGTGCCATTTCACTTGAAAGCCATTGCATCTTACTATGTTTGTGCTGCATAATCATGAGGATCATTTGGTGTTGCTAAGGAGGCTGTAGTTGCAAGAAATTTGGATTTTGCATCATATTCTGCCTCACAAAGTTGTAGTGCTGCATTTGGTGCTGCTATTAGGGAGCAGCCTGGTTTGGCTCAGGTTTGTTCAAAAACTCATCAACAGGATCTGCTGGCTTGTGAACCTCTTTCTTAAGTTTAAATGCATTAGGATTATCCTCCATATATTTTGCAAAGCCATCTTCTCCCAGCAGTTTTTTCATATCCTCTTTTTCTTTTTTGAGCTGCCTTCTCTTCTTTTTGAGATTATTCTCTTTCTGTATTTTCTCCTTCTATCTCTTGAGGCATATGTCAATGGCCTTAAACCTTCTAAAACTTATTTTGCTATTCTACTTTAGAATTATTGAGTTTAGATGCTCCGAACCCTATCCCAATAGAAAAGACAGCCCCGACAATTAACGGAACGTAATAGTTCTGAATGCAGACTGTGGACTCCACGCACTTTTGGTTGAAGCAGCAGAGTGATGCAGCCTGACTGCCTTGAGTGCAATCATAGTCAAGTTTGCAATAGTTCGCATTTTCAAACTGCTCAACTTGACTCATCAGTGAGCAGGTGTAGTAGTCACGGCATTTCTCATTGTAGCAACACCCAGTCGTGCAGTCTGAGTTGAATTAGCAATACTGGTATTTCTACGATGTCTGGCAAGAAATTGAAGACATAAGTAAAAGCAAAGGGAAGAAGACAGAGAGGAGGACTTTAGGTTGATAAAAATAGCTTCATTATAACTTTATAATATCATAAGTATATGTATCGATGATGTAGATTATATAACTTATTTATTTTGAGAATAATAGCAGAAAGATTTTAAAGAATTAATGAAAGTTAAATAGAGGTAGAGAAACAAGATGGGATCTTATTTCCAAGGAGAGAAATTCTCTTTCATCTTCAGTTGACTAGCTTATGAAGGGTATATGGAGTTTATGTTGCTCCCTAAAATAATTAAGTGAGTGAGTATTTAAGCTTACTTTAGGTTGATCTTCGAAGGGAGCTAGCTCTCCATTAAGAAGGATGATTGGCTGGCTGGCATCGTGATGCTGATGAGGGAAGGTGAAGTATCTCTTGGTATAGTTGAACCCAATCACCATCAATGCCAAAGATCCTATCAGAGTCTTTTGGAAGGGAGATCTGGTAATATGAGAAGTTTGGTTCACTCCTATTAGAAATTAAAATGCTCTTTATGTTACCCTTTTTAGTGAGGACTTACATTCCTTAAATTATTCAATTTTATTGGAATATGGGAGAATTTAGAGCATTTTCAATATTAACTTAGGCTAAATAAACTCTTTCTGTTAAAATATAATCCCGATCTTAAATCATTCATCATCATCTTCATAGGATTCCTCATAATCCTACTCAACTGTTGTTAGCTTAGTTTTCTCTTTGTTCTTTTCATTTTGCTTCTAGGAAAATATCATATCGGATGCACTACTTATCTCCTAGCTCTTGAATTTCTTAAAGTCTCCCTTGGCTCTCTGCTCTACTGTGGTCTTTTATCTCTTCATTGTTCCAAACTTTTAGTAGACTGTTGATCTAGTTAATTAACTAATGCACTTTTAAAGCTTCGAAATTTAGAGCAGTCCTTTCAGGGATTTGTGGAGCAGGAAGTTGGTTGAGAGGTTTTGATAGGGCAGAGCTGACTTTCTCAACTTATGGAAATGCAGGAATTTGAAAAAGGCTTCCTCGTTTACTACTTTTACCTAAACAAGCAAGTTAAACTTTTGAAATAGAGAAGGTAAAGAGAGTAGAGGGTGTTCGAATAGAACATTGAATTGGAATGATATGATATTATTCTCTTTCTCTAAAAGTTATTCCAGATTTAAGTCTTCATTTTAAGCTAAAAATTCGCTCAGTCTTTTCAGAATTCTCATGGACTTGTTTCAAATATGTCGAAATAAAGAATTAGGAGATTTTTAAATTGTTATCTAGTTCCGCAACTGTCTCTTACTCTTTGACTTTAAAACCCATTTACTTGAAAATCTCCTCCAAGAATTTGAAATTGAAGGAGTCTCCTATAAAATGCTCAGCCATCATGATACTTATAGCCTAAACATGCTTCTCCTCTAGATTCATCAGAGTCTAGGCTACCTCACTGAACTCTCTAATTTCAAGCAACTCAAATTCCTTCCCATCTATGAAGTCATCAAACAAAAGAGCCTCATACACTTCTCTTAGGGTAAGAGAGTTTTTAGAGAGATAGTAAGCTATTTTCAGAATACCTTCCTCTGCATTTTACTTCTTCATAATAAGTTAAAATTGCTCTAAATTCTGACTTTATTTGAACTTGTTATTTGTAGTTTTGAAGTCATCTTCGTCATCATCTGCAAATGCTTTAGGCACAGGCTGTTATTGCTCAGTGCTTCTTTATTTAACATCCGCTTCATGCTGTGTAAGCAAGGAGAGCAATGACGTTTGTTGCTTATTAAAAAGTTTAAAAGTATAAAACAAACTCTAGTTCATACTATGAACTAATAGCAACTGGCTTGCTGACTTTCTTTTCTACTTACGGTTCTACCTGCTTTACTACTTGCTGCGATTCTTGAATTTGATCCTCTTCTGTGAATCTGTGAGACTGATCTATTTCAGCATCCTCAACTGAGTTCTATTGTTAGGCATCCCTCACTTCCTTCTCTTCCTCCATATCTTCTTCTCCACTTTAGATTATTGTCTTGAGCTTCCTGACTTAAGATTCAGCTTGCTTAACTGACGCAGTCGTCACACTACAAGCATTAAAGTAATATAGACTTATTTCATCACTCTTGGCCTTAGTAGACTGATTCTCATCTGAGTAAACTCTCCTTAGTTCTTGCTGCTTCTTGTCTACACCACCACTTAGCGGCTTTCCTCAAATATATTCTCTATTTTAATTTTGTATGTATTTAGCTTGCCCTGAGTTTTCTATCTTTTAGGCTGTTGTGAAGCTGCAATTGGAGATTTGAAATTGTGCTTCATGGGATCTTAGACCTGCTTTGCATTTACACCTTCAGAGAATGAAATCTTCTTACTTGCAAAAAACATTATCAATTTCTCATGTACATTTAAAATATTCTGAGAAGTTATTATTGTTTTGTGTTTAGTGAGGACGTTGTATTTGTTCTCGTTGAACTGCTTTTTGAGTTCTCTTCTGAACATATTTCCACTATTAATTTAATTATTATTGCTCTTACTCAAATAACTAATCATCAACCACTGCAAAAGTATAGTATGGCAAAGGTATTTTAGTGAACTCTAAAAATATAGATATGTTTTTATTGGGTTATAATTCTAAAACAGCTTTCTTTGAATAAAATGAGTGAGATATAGAAGAAGTAAGTCACAACAAATGATCACAGTTAAATCCTAAGAGTGAATAAATTATTGTAGATAGTAGTTCAGACTGATAGAGGATGATGAAAACTCAGACAGTTATCACAGGCACGAAGCTGAAGACAAAGCTAGTTCTAGTCATTAGGATGGAGAGTTTTTTAGAAGGATAGTAGATGACAATGATGAAGTTAAAGGTAAGATTCATATTTTATTTCATAATCTTAGTTATCTATTTTTAAGATAAGGAGAAGATATTTTCGAGGGAAAGATAAACTATCTTTATTATTTAGTGTCGGATAGCATGAAGAGGAGCTTAAATTTGAACAACGAAATTGAAAAGGCATATAATTAATAGCAGCAAAACAATAGATACGTCCAAGGTCACTCAAATAAATATCCTTTATAATTTTATTTCTTAAGTACTCTTAAAGGTATAAATAGGAACATCAGACTAAAAAAATAATGTTTTTGTTGCTTTAGAAACAAGTTTAAAAAATAACTTGAATTTATTTTAAAGCAGAGAAATGAGGTCGTTCTTTCAGGGAAAAAGCAAGTTTAAAATGAGCATCAGTAACAGCAGTTGTAGTCTTTCCCTCCGAATTTTGCCATCAGCAGTAAGTGCCTGGATTTAATTACACTTTAATTGTAACTTTTCCTTATAGCTGTTGAGGAATAGAATAATGACGATGAAGAAGAATAGGAATAAGAATTGGGGGAGAATCTAGAGGAGGTATTTTTACCAAGGGACAAAGCCATGAGGAGAAATGAATCGCAAAAAGTAATATCCAACTCATCATCTGCATAAGCGTAGTTAAATGGCCAGTTCTATATCGTAAAAAACCGACAAACAAATAAAAATTAACAACAAATAAAAGCTTATCAAGGCAACAACAATCATCTTATGAACGCAAAGAAAAGGATAATCAAATTTAAAAAACTTAAAACCTTATAAACATTTTTTATAATGTCAGCAAAGAGACCAACCTAATCTAGAACTGATAACCTCCCAGATGACTATTTATAGCTTGGCCTTCCTTAAGGCGCAGTAGCTGCTGTACCCTTCAATTACTAAACTCTAGATCCGAAAAGAAATGCCTTTTCAAACTCTGGAATTCCTACTCACAACAATTTCAGATAAGTGGTCCATAGCACTAAATCCAACTAGAAGCTCTTCTTTGATAAAAATTCACTTTATAGTGGCTAGTTGAATAGAGAGCGCTCTCAAAAAAGATCTCTCTAATTTTATGAGAAAGAGCAACTTCAAGAGGAGTGTCTAACTTTAAAAGAGTAGGTGAACGATGTGAAAGAATTCAACATTGTCCTCAAGAATCAAAAGCAGTTTTTACAAAATGAGATTTCTAAAAGGGACAAGATTATAGATAACTTGAATCTTGCTTATCTTAAGAGCTAAACTCAACTAAGAAATTTTTCTACTCATATGAATGGAGGCGGAGTTGACTTCCAGAGCTCTAATTAACTTGGGGCGAATCAATCTCACGGCTCTCAGACTTTAATCAGCCCTTAGCCTGTGCAATCTGCAATTATTTAAATGACCTCTCCAAAGGGCACAGCTGGACAGGTTATGTTTAGTCCGATCCTAGTTATGAACCTGAAACGAAATATCACAGACCTACAATCTCAACTCTAAACCAAGGATGAGGAACTTGAGTTAATGAAGCGAAAAGTTAAGCTTACAAAGATTAATGAGCTCGAGGTGGAATTAGAAATATGCAAGGATCATGCCCTGCGGCTGAGGTAGATAGTGAACTACTAGAAGCAAAAGATTCAGAGCTTAAAAGGGGAAAGCAGAAGCAAGTAGAGAAGAGATAGTGTGGGCGTAATTAGAGAGGACCCTTTAGAATAGTTGGATGCTTCAAACGAAGGCAGTAGTTACATTAAGAGCAAGAGAATGAACAGGATACAATCTGCCAAAACAAGATTCAACTCTCAAGCAAGCCTAGGACTATCAGTGTATCAAAATAGCTTGGTGAAGTAATAGGTTGATAGTATAGCTTCACATCGCCAGGTTAGTACCGATCTTACTATCAAAGTGAGAAAGCAGGAAGAGTAGCTTACTAAACTTCGAGCATAGATAGAGGTCTAAAAGAGACTTGTACAAGACAAGCATTTGGAGAATGAGATGATAAAAAAGAATCAACAGGAACAGATGGAAAATACTCGCAAACTCATTGAGACTCTCAGCATCAATAATCTCAAAAAATCACTTGAAGTCGCATCAGAGAGTGGGATGATGACACTCAAGTCAAAGGCATCTCCTTCGAAATAAGCAGAATCAATTATTCCTATCTTTTTTAAATTATTTTCTTGAATAAGTCGATACAGAATAGGTAATCAAGAAAATAGAGGAGAAGTATAACTTACTCATTGAGCAGCTAACCAAGGAAAATTAAAGTTTAAAAGCAAATGATGAGAAGAACAGAAGAGAGAAGGAACGAATGCAAGATATTGAGAAGAATCTAAAGATTCAGTTTACAGACTTAAAGGAGCAGCTAGATCACTATCAGAAATTCCAGACGAGGTAGAATGAAGAAGGCAAACAAGAATTAAAGGACAAACTTACTGATAACTATAAGAAGTAAATTATTGCAGAAATAAAGTTATCTTTTAAGTGATGAATTGATTAAAATTAATAAATAAGCAACTGGAAAATGACAAGAAATAGCTAGAAAGCAAAGTGGAAAAATTAGAATAAACTGTGCAAGAGAAAGATGTGAAAATTAAAGAGCAAGAAAAGAAAATTAAGATCTTAGGTATCGAGAAAGAAGACTTAAAGAGCCAAAATGAAAAGCTTAATGTGTGAAATAAAACTATAAATTGTTTTATTTGAAGCTGAAGAAAGACACAAATGACCCAGCAAGTAAGAAATTAGCTAATTTGATTTTGCTAATCTGAAATGAGTGATTGAAAATAATTATATATAATAAAGAAGTTAACGTAAATTTGAGGAATGTAGAGTAAACGTGTAGCAAGATTATTGCTTCAGCAAGCTAACAAGCAGAGTCATCAAGTGATTAAAAGCAGTATGGCTCAACAGATGAGACTTTTCTCAGCCCAAACATCTCATTCCGAAAACATCGACTTTGGATTTAAGGAAGTCAAGTATGATAAAATATTCGTTTTCACGTTCTAATATAAATGAAGAGAAGGAGAGAATGGTTAAACAGGTGTTTAGCAATGTGGCCGACAGCTATGATGTGATGAACGATGCTATGAGTCTCGGAGTGCATAGATGCTGGAAAGATGGATTTGTAAACTAGATTGGACCACTGAAGCCTAGAAAGGTTCTAAATGAAAACGGAGAAGTTATTAGAGAGGAGAAACTTAAGATTTTAGACGTAGCAGGTGGCACCGGAGATATCTCATTCAGAATTCTCAACAAAGCAAGAGTCGATTCCCCTACTTGTAAGAATTTGCACTAATTTAATCGTCATCATTTTCGTAGAACTCTCAGTCGATATCACAGTTTCTGACATCAATCCCAATATGCTTGAGGTAGGAAAGAAGAGAGCAGTTGAGCAGGGCTACTTCCACGATCTTTCATTTATGGAACTTAATGCAGAGAATCTCTCCAACCTAGAGAGCGATGCTTACGATCTATACACAATTTCCTTTGGTATCAGAAATGTGACAAACAGACTGCAAGCCTTGAAAGAAGCTCACAGAATTCTCAGAAAGGGTGGAAGATTTATGTGCCTCGAGTTCTCCGAGGTTGAGGTGCCAGGCCTTAAGCAATTCTACGACTTTTACTCCTTTAACATGATTCCTTTCATGGGGCAGCTAATTGCTAACGATAAAGACTCCTACCAATACTTAGTTGAGAGCATCAGAAAGTTCCCCAAGCAAGCTGAATTCGCTAATTTAATTGAGCAGGCCGGATTTAAGGCAGTAACTTACACAAACCTCACTGGAGGTATCTGCGCTATTCACTCTGGATTTAAAATATGATGGACTATAGATCTAGCAAACAATTATTGAAGTTAAATTTGTGTTTCAAGCCATCATTCTATTCAAAGATTAACTTCTAATGTTAAGAGATTATCATCTTAGAATTAGAGAATTTATTTTAAGTGAATTAAAACTTTTTTATTTGGGATGAGGAAATAAAATGGAGTTAATTTGAGGACCTATGATCCAAAATACTCCCACTATATAGCTGATGGCTCGGGGCGAGATGCCTTCGTGAACTATAACAATGGAGGTTTCGGCGCACCCCATATTCCCTATTACTAAGAATCTTCTTCTTTCACTTAAAGGAGACAGCCAAAGTCTCCTTCTCCCGTGAAAGATGCGGTGGCTCTTTAGTACAGACCTGATGGCACAGGTAGAGATACCTATATCTATGTAAACTCAGGAGGCTTGAAGAATATGAGCTTCACTGCTTATGATGATAAGTTTCGTATAAAAGAGTATTTTTGACTTATTATGAAAGGAACTATCACAACTATTTGAGAACAGGGGAACCCAAAACTACTAAGTATGAGAGATTAAAGCCAAAGTGGGATCACACTGCAGATATAACAACCTACCTTAACTGGGTGTCACCCAAGGGAAAAAACTAGATTTTAGAGAAAGCCTAAAAGCAGAAAATGACAGTTCAGAGACTTTCCCCATTGCGCGATTTTGAAGGCTTATAGAAATTGAACAAGACGCAAATCTCAAAGGACTATAATAACACTCATAACTTTGAAAAGTCCTTCTTCCAATCATAGAGATCTACTAACATAGATTCCTTCATCGATCCAAAAGAGAGTCAAGGAATCTAGTTAAAGAGGAGATTAGGTTCTCAGAAAAACGAAACTAAGCAAAGATAATAGTACAGCAAGTAGCATAGATCTCTAAATGCAAGTTTGGATTTCTCCAATACGAAGAAAAAAGTAACTGATCTGAGAGCAGAAGAGTAGAATCAACTAGAGGAATTTAGACGAAGTTTCAGAGAAAAAATTCGTTCTCAAGCATTAACTTAAGGAGGTGCAAATTCAAGTCTTTTAAAAGTAAAGCAAATGGCAAGGAACAAATTTTAAGAGGACTTACCAGAGGAAGATAGAAAGAAACTCTTAGATTTGTCTCTTTCCAAGATTAATGCATTTAAGAAGGATGACCTTCTTAAGACTTTTACTTCATTCAAAAGAGAATGAAGTCATAATATAAATTTCAATTATTCAACATAAAATTGCATATTTATTGAATGGAAGAACAATATTTTCATTAGATACATTTAGCTAAATAATTAAAAAGCTTTTGATAGTCTTACTTTTCTGGCCTATCAACTAGAATATGAAATTAAGTTTACTGATATTCCTCTTGTTGATAGCAAGCAAGTTTTGAAAATTTTAAAAGATCTTCTTACTCAATAAATTGTATCATAAAGGTTTTTACTTATAAGGTTGCTTCATCAAACTTTTCAGATTTAAAGTTCTAGTAGACTTTTACAATGAAATAATCAACTTGATCCTCTTATCTGATTTTCAAAATTGCCTTTTAATTCAATAGTTACTCAGCTATAACTTCCTGGTTCATCTGTCCTTAAATATCATCAAGGTCAGAATAATCTGCTTCTTCAGTTTTGAATTTGAAGATGAACTGATTAGATTACTGCACTTCTTTATTGGCGATATCATTCTCAATTTTAAGATTAAGTCCCTCTTCTTGATTATTTTCCTCTTTGGTAAGTTCTCTGCTTATTTTAAATATGGGAACTTGTTTGGAGCTACTTGCTTCACTCTTTACCTTCATCTCCTCTAATTTGAGTTTGCTTTCTTATTTCAAAAGCTGTGCTGCTTCTTGATCTTAGATTTTATCGCAACTGCTGTTCGTGATCGTAAATTCAATTTCAGAACTGAAGAATAGTGCCATCTCAAAATAGTCCTCCTCATTTTGGAAATTTGAAAGATCTAAGTCTTCAAGATTATCTATTCTCTCCAAGCTAAATTGCATTAAATTATTTGTCTAATAGAATGTATTTATAAATTGATCTCAGAGAATAGTTTCAGGCTGTTGCAGAAATAAAAAGAATTCAGTTTGAAGAGGGTGAAGGCCAGTGTGAGGAATACGACAACGAGGAACAAGGAAAAGTCAGCTCCATCTTTGAAAGTTATAATTTATTCCTAATTAAGATAATTAATCATTCTAAGTCGAGGTGGCTGCCACCTTTAATTAAAAGGTGATCAATTAAAATTTAAGACATTGGAGCGACTGGCGATTAATTGAAAAATGTGATCGGTGATTGGGTTCTAATTAAGATTTCACTGACTAGCTCTACTACTACTATACTACTACAACTACTACTACTACATCTACTACTACTAGGACAAGTCAGTGAAATATTTTTAGAGGTAAGCGACCTTGTATTTAAGTTATTCTACTTCCGCAATTTAAAACGATCCTACTCTATAAGATGAATGCAAATATTTATAAATTTGAAGTTCTTCTAGAGGAATAGTTTCAAGGCTGTTTATTGATTTAGCTATAAGTTTCCTTATTGAAATTTTTCAGCTTGCTGTTAAGTTTTTAATATTTTTTCTTGGTATAATCTAAGCAAGAATAGCTACTATTCTGAAAGATTCAAATGCGCTCTAAGTTCATTTTAAATACTCTATTCATTAAGAATCGTTTATTTCTCATTTTGATGATTTTAACTCCTCTCAATTCGCCAAATCTTAAAGATTCTGAAGTTCTTGATCTTCAACAAATAAATATACTCTGACAATAAATATAAGAAAATATTTAGAGAACAAGACATATTGATCTTTAGTTTTGAGAGTTTTGGACTAGCTGATGATTTTAAAATTATTCCTTGATATTTAAAGCTCAAGGGCTTTGTATTCTCTGTTTGTAAATACCTTCTTGAATGCAAATTAAGCTTAAATTTGGCTTTTGCCATCTATTGCATATCCATTAATTGGAGGTAGATGCTGAATCAAAATTAGCACTTCATAGCTGCACTGTTGTTGATAGTTTATGAATTCAACTGCTGAAGATGTAGATTCTTGCTAGATACACCTTGCGAATAATTAATTGCTAATTAAAGCCAAATTTAAATAAGAATAGATCCAGCTCAAATTCTTATAAGCTTTTCTGTAGTCTCATCTAAGCGATCTCTCGAAGATTTTAAAGGAAAAGATATAGATTCACTGAATAAAGCGCAAAAATAAATTTAAACTTTCTTGAGAATCTAAACAATTTATTTCACAAGAGATAATACCTTATCAAAACAAGAAATTTAAAATACAAATATATAAACTATTATAAGAATGAGGAGTTAAACTGAAGGAGAGACTGAAAATAGAAGTAAGGTTTTGTTACGAATACTCTTTTTCAGGGATTAACGATTAGATCTAAAGAAGCGATGACCTCGAGGGAAATCAAAATGGCCCTCAACCTCAACAATAAACCTAACCTTCTTTCCGCTTACCTATCCTCACTCTCATTATTCTTACTGTTGTAAGATAGTCTTCAAATTTTAAAGAATTGCTTAGTGTAAACTGACTGTTGTAATCTTCATTCTAAATGATGGCTTGAACTCGGAAGGTGTGGACACAATATCTTAGTGGGCTATTCAAAACCCTATCAAAGGCTTTACTTATCTGAGTCTCCTTTACGTAATTGGTGTGCCCTTGACTTTTCCTCCTATGCTACTTCTGTTATTCGGCTCTTACATTTTCTCATAGATTTTCGGTGTTTACTGTAAGCGGAAAATTCAGCATCATATTTGACTTTTATGTTTAGATGGGATGGGACTTATGTTTCTCTTCAACTTCATCTTTATGCATATTACCTTCATTGAGGCGTTCTTGATAGGCAGATATATGTTCAGAGACTTCATTTAGTAAGAATACTATGATGAAGAATTAAAAAAATTAAACGCCTTATAGTTACCGATCTATCCAGAATAAATACTTTTTCGGCATCAACAGGGCAGTGAAAAAACACGGAGCCTATATAACTTTCTTGCTTCGATCATCCTTCGTCATTCCCTATGCTATTATAAATTACTCACTTAGTGTTACTGATAGTAAGCGCATATCACATTTTAAGCCTTATAGTTAAATTAAGGAGCTATGTACTAGGAAATATCGCAGAAATTAATCTTAAAATGCTTTCATCTTTTTATTCTAACAAGATTTCAAAGTTTTCTTGTTAATTTCTACTCATTTAAAAGTGTAATTATTCTTGAATAATGGTCTAATTCTCCCATCCTCTATTTATATATACGTTGGTGCATGGGCTGCAAATTTCATCAGTCTCTTCAAAGACAAGAATTCAACCCTTAATAAGTATGAGTCATATCTGCTTTTGGTAGGATTGGTATTTCTACTCACAGTCATAGCAATAATAGGCCACTTTACGAAGAAAGAACTCAACAAATACATTGAAGAACAAGAGGAGTAGAGTCCAGTCATAGAACTATCTAATTAAGAAAGAAGATTGTGAAATAGATGCATATAGTTAAATTAAATCAAATAATAAACTTAAATCACTCCTTAACTAATCTCTTGGGCTTTACAAGCACATTATAAGTGTTGATAAAGAGGAACCCTATAAGTGCATTCGTGACTGCATTCACATTAAAAGGCATGCTGAAATCTGGCTCTAAAGTTTGAATTAGGATAGATTTGCTGTATATCTTTTCCCACTAGGTTGGTTAATCTAGGCTTCTATAGAATATAGGAATTTAAGGTATGTTGAAGCCTCTATTTGGATCATTAGGGTAATCTTCAAAGTTCCTCATGTGCTTTCTAAGTTGCACACTTAAGATTAGTTCTGTCTATGGAGGTATATTTAGCCCTATTAACCTCAAAATGCTTGAAGAGTCCTCTGAATAAGTCAACTCTGTCTTAAAGGCTGTAAGAGGTACCTTGAAGAGTTTTCCGGTCTCGATGTTCCTTCCTGATACTTGAAGAGTATGGATGAAAGGTCGCAAGAAGTCCTAGAATGACTCCTAAACTATCACTTCAAAATCTTTGGCAGAGTTTGTATTTGTTAGCTTGTGAAATAGGGTTCCTTCTTTGGCAAAGTGAAGATCTGAAACATGTCTTTCACTTTAGAGTTCTTTTATTTTTAGTTCTATGTCAGGTAGTTGAGATTTATCTATTCTCAACATCTTGACTGGTAGGGCCTCATCGTGTGATACTTGATTGGAGTCATATAGGACCTTATGTTTAGAGTTATAATTATAATTTAAAGTTAAACAATAAATTTGTAGAGTATTTTGTCACCAACACTAAGCCTAGTTTTTCTTATTTCTTTTAATTAAAATTCTAATTTAGTTTATCCTTGAAGATGTGCAAATTTCGCATGCTCTTATTGATGAATCAGAGTTTAGATTCAGCAATGCATCTAAGCTGGTCTTTTTATCTTGGTGAGTGAAATAGCTAAGAGAAAAGTTTGCCGTCATTATATTGTCCTTTCTGATCATTTAGAACTGCAAGTGCTTATAATTACTCGCTTATACAGTCATATCGTCGATTAACTTCGATATCCCGCTTTCAAAAGTAGTTGAGGCGAGAAGCTTGTACAAAAATGAGAGGTTTTCTTTACACATAGCTTCATATGGGCTTGAGAAATACAAAAGTTTCCTAAGTTCACTCACGGAGTTCTCATTACTTCTTTCACCTGATGGAATGACTATAGATATCTCTTCCTCTAATTTCTCAAAAATAGCCACTGAAAACAATCTTGAAATGAACCCATAAAGTTTTTCTCTCTCATCTCTGGTTAACTGTCTCCCATCAGTTTAGGTCAAAGTATATTCAATAGAGAGACCTGGCTCGCGCTCTTTCACTTCAAAAGCAGGTACATCGAATTGCTGATTAGAATGCAGGGATATCTTCTTCAAAGAGCTCTCTTAGAATCTGCCTTATACTAAGTTTAGCTCTAGGTTTTGAATATGCGGATTAGAAGTAAGAAATTCTGAAATCTATAGTGGGAAAATATCTTATCTTTCGATTATAAAATAACAATAAATTTTGAATTGATTTCCTTCAAGTCTCTTTGAAATCCAAACTTGAAGGAATTTAGATAGAAATTATTCGGCAACTGAAAGATTTATTAGCTCTTCGCTCATATATTTCACGTATCTAACTCTTGTTGTGAGTTCTTCAAATTTGTAAGTGAAGACTCCAAGAAACATAATATAGATAAGCTTACGAGAAATAGTTTAACTTTCATTTTGAATGATTATACTTTTTAAAATTGGTAAATAATCTATTAGGTATGCTTATATTCGCAAAAATCACCAATAAAACTTCTCATAATTTAATCAATCGAATTCAATTTTCTCTTCTATACTTTGAATTAAGAGCTCCGCATTCCTTTTGGAATTTTAAATCTTTTTAGTAACACGTTGCATATCATCTTCTATGAAATCTTGTTCTTAAACTATCGAATCCATAGGCATGATTTTAGCTTTGTTCTTTATATTTTAACTAAAAAATCCACAATTTATAAATATCTTTAAACCTAAAAATAAAAACTATGGCCCATGATTATAGTGGAAAGCTCTTTGAAGTTTTGATTATCCTGATTTTACCTTTCCCCTAGAGTTTACTCAATTAGTGTGCTGGACTGCCGCACCTAGGCTAACACTTCTTAGTGCAACTGATTTTCTATTTTGACTATGTGCATGCTCTATCTCTATTTCTAGGCTGAACTTTGTCTCCTATTTTCACCTACTTAAATATATAAGCAAGAGGTAAGCATAAGATTGTTAATTGTAAATTAACTTTGTGATTGGACTATTCAGACTGCATCTAATCTATATAGGGCCCTTTAGAGATCAAACTCAGGCTTATTTCATTATATTGAGCCTAGCTCATTTCTATATTTAGAGTTCATATTTTCGGTGTTAGAGCTTGGCTAAAACACAAAGAAAAAATTATAACAATTCTTTAGCTAATCTTAAGTCTAATTTAAATGCACATCCTAATCTTGTCCAGAATTAAATCAAAAGTGTAATTTATATGCAACATAAACGTATTTAAAGAATACTTGGAATCATAAGTAGTCACCCCTTCCCAACTTCTAAATCGTCCTAGTTCCTATCTGTCAATTTACTAACTATAGGCTCACTTTGCTTGGCCCTGAGCTCTCTGATATTTTGATAACGCTTGGATTCTTATCTCGAGATCTGAGATGAATTTTTATTTGTTGTCTAGGAGGACTATTACTGATTAGCTTATTGAGCAGCTACTATCGGCCTATGCTAATTCTAATTACTAGCCTGGTTCTCTGCCTCTCTCTTAACTCGGGAGTAAGTATTCTCTGGGAGTGAAGACTCCATTAGCATGGGATTATTTATCATAGTCAAGAAGTTACTTTCTTTCTTCTTTTGAGGAGATGGCCTCCCAGTTTTGATCTTTTCTCTCACAAAAAATAAACATATATATCTATGCAAAATATGTGTAAATATCTCTTTGTGTCATTTAATCGAAAGACTCGGGAACTTTAACTTCTCTTTCCCTAAATTTAATACCCTACATTTGATACTGCATTTGCAAAATGAGAATTAGTAAATGAGAGTGGATTCTGCAGATTGTTGCCTTTGTTATCTATTTTGAACTGATGGAATTTCACAAGCAGCTGCTATTGGTTGCCAGAGTCATTCATACCATTCCCTCTCGTCTCGTTTTCATTAGTTTAGACTCAAAAAAAATAATAATCATAATGATGAAGATAAGACGCTCACGTACTAGTCATTTTAATTGAATCGTGGAGAGGAAGCGAAGTTCTAATTTGTTTCCTAGATAGCAGCAAAATATATTCAAAAGATGATTTATCTTAGCAGGATTTCTGAAGTGATCATATTCATTTCGATACTCCTCCTTTCCATATTCATAAATGTAATGAATATTTTACTAAAATAGTAGTCATTAGGATTTAATTGTACCTGAACCTGCTGATCCAGTCTTACTAGATAAGAATTTCTCTTTCCTCTATTTACTATAACTGTTTTATTCTTCGGGTCGTGGTTTTCTTCCTCAATGTATTATTGATTGTCAATTTAAGAAACCGATTTGCATTCAAACAAATTACTATCTAAATATTGATAGACATAGTGTGTTCTCCTACGCTTGCCTGCAGATGGAGGCTCGGTTCTGCTTAACTGCGTGGGATCCTGACCTTAATTAATTGGCGTTGCATCATCTTCATCTAAGTTCTTTTACATTCCCAACAGTGGATTAATGTTGCTCTCGTCTACTTTCACTCTCACTGTAATAATTTGATTACTGCCTATTTATTTATTTTATTAAAATATATATTTAGGTGTACTGGATATGTCTCTCAAAATGGCTTAGTTTCGTTTTATCTCTTCCTTCATATTTTGATCTATCCTCAACTCGATCCAATAGTGGCCGGGCACTGCTCGCCACCACAGCCCTCTCTGCACATAGTGCTTATTTATTTTGTAGAAATAATCATCTAGCTCCTTCTTTACCATAATTAAACACACATATTCTCAATCTCTGAATTAAATAAATAAGTTCGAAGTTTGGAATTATATCTTTGAAATCTATGAAGAAGTGTTTAATTATCACTCCAGATATCATCAACAAATAATTTTAATTCCTAGTTTAAATTAATATAAGAAGTATCATCAAAGAGGCCCCGACAATTAGAAGCAAACCAGTCCAAAGCATCAACTAATTTTATTGCACTGAACCATAGTACATTAGAAAGGAGAATATCAGAACCAATAGTTAATTGATTTAAAGATAATTAAAATTTTATAATTACCACTATGAGGGAAAGGTGATACATAATAACTGTGTTGGGAGACACATGACTGTTATCAAGAAGCCTCTTTTTTGAATAGCACATTTAGGCTATTCTTGAGAGCTGATTTATCACCTATTTGAATTCCTCTTCATTTATGATGTTACAGAGTATTTTATCGTTATAGCAATTATTCTTGAAAGAGTTGCCCAATGGATTAGAGGGAATTAAATACAGAGACACTTACATCATTAAATTGAATGATGACTCTTGTATCATTAGATGAAGGAATCTTAATGTGGTTCATAAAGTCAGCCCTAGTCAAGAGAGTCTGCCTTTGTACAAATGTTCTCTCCCTCCCAAATTATATTTACCTTAGAAGGTTTAAATAGTAAGAAATGTGAAAATTTTCTAGGAGGATAGATGTTATGATTGTAGGGGTTATGTCCGCTTGTGTTGATGGGAATGGTAATCGGATTAAGTCTCTCTGATCTTTGATCTGTAGTTTTAGGACTCATGCCTCTAGTGTGCCCTCTAGCATTCCTTCGGTGACTATTAGTCGAGTCGTCTAGCTTTACTTCCCCATTTTCAGAATCTTCGTTATCTCCTTCACTCCAATCATAAAAGGAAAATATCTTTAAACTTATAATTTTTTTTATCAATCTCTGCTCTCATAAAACTCTTAATAATATGTTGATTGAATAAATTATCTCACATTGGGAAAATTTTGATTCTCTTTGGTGCATCATCATTTCTTTAATATTTAATTAAATTATAATTAGGTCTATGTATACAACCTGGATAATTAAGTATAGACCAGTACAAGGACACTTTAGCATTATTCCATTACCTTTATCACTTAAAAAGAGAGGGAGGGATATTTTAACCTTCTCTTATTAGAGAAGGATTGCTGAGTCAATAACTAATTCTTTAAATTATAATTTCATGTAAACAGTTGGCCAGAAGAGATAAGGGGAGGATCTAAAAGAGTTCAATATAAAACAGCTTTTTAATAGTCATAAAAATAGACAGATTACTAAAATATCATGCCCTCAAGTTTTTAAATATACAGTCAAACATGTTTCTATTGATAAATTGCCTTATTAATTTAAGATATTAAAAAATATTTCCTAAATTTAGAATAATTTCAAGATTTTTAATATAATGCCTTCCTAAGTTTCATTAAAATATTTTTAATGATTTAAATCTTTATGTTTAAGTTTCAAACTAATTGTGTGTTTTCTTTATGCGCGGGTTCCTTAAATTGATATGTGTGTTACAGTTTCCTTTTAAACGCTCTAATCATTATTTTTGCTCAACATTCCAATACAATTCTAAAATGTAATAAGAGTTATTTCCTAGGAGATATCTGTGGGAGTTGGAAATATTTAGAGCTTTTGGAAATGTTTTGAGATTACTTAGATGCGTGGTTGGATGCCGCCACAGTTGGAAGCTTATCGTTCTACTGCTAGTTGGCTTAACTCTTTTATCCTCCAGAATTCGGAGAAATTAAACAAAACAATAATATTAGAATATATATATTATAATTTTTGGCTTGGGTATTCCAATTTAGTTATTTGCGAGTGTCTGAGACTTTTAGTGGCCTCCTGAGTGGCCCTCGTTGTGCTTAGAGATAATTGAAGAACTTAAATTCCTCGCAGTAGATTTGTTCAAATTTGTTTACGAATCGTTCATTTTTGGCACCTGCTGATTTACTTATACATCATACAGATAGATAGATATAAATAATTTCCATATTTTGACATCTAAATAAATGATAAAGAAACTAAGTTTAATACAAACAAATAAATTTCTTCTTGAAATGCTATAAAATGAATAAATAATATGGTAAAAAATACATTTTCAAGAGAAAAGTCTATAAATTTAATCACATTTTTAATTATGATGCGTGCTAGAATCTCTACCCCTTGTGTTGTTCTTTGGTGTAGTAGCGGTCAAATTTGTTTCATCTGAAGCTGCTCAATACATGTGGTCTTGAGTGGTATTATTTGTTTTCTTCGAACTTAAAGATCATCAGAATAATAAATAGCAATTAAGATGGTGGAGCATTAGTTTATTTCGCCTGTAGATTAAGAGATTCCTAATACTGCTATTAATCTTGCTGTTGCTAGGCTTGACCTCTATTTTTAAAGAAAGAGGCAGGAGCGTAAAGCTGAACATAATAAAGTTGGAAAATAGAAATTTAGAAACCGTTTCTTATTTTGACAGAGAAGGTGCAGGACCCTTGGAGGATAATTAAGGACCATGACTAGTAATAATAAAATTGATAATTGTAAATGACTCTGCTAGCTCAATCCATCTGCTCCGCTAGTAGCACTTTGAGGATGCTTAGTTAAATTATTGTTTTGAGCTTTGGGACCTTCAAGCAAAATATTGATCGTCTTAGATTGTTTGATATTCAATCCAAGCTCTTTATACATCTCATCTAAAATATAATAAATATAAAGAGGTTCAGTTTTGTTAGATCTATGTCATTTGAGGTGCCCAGAAACTAAAATAGTAAGTATTTTTCTTTTTTAAACTAGTTGAATTGGTTGAGTGGGATGTCATCTTAATCCTCTTCATGTGTATCCAGCATTCTATCTAAGGTAGACAAGTCGTTTTCCTTATTGAATTTATTCTTCTAATCTTTCTTAACTGCCTTCAATCCTCTAGCATGAGTTTTTGAATACAGCAGATTCTATAAGATATTCACAGTTATAATATATAGTAAATTGGAATATCTACTGTCTTAAATCTTCTTGAAGATCTTCACCTCGTATTCCTGAAATCAATTACTTATGGCTTTCCTCTAGTTCATTTTACACAAATTTAAGTATTGGAGTTAAATTAAACGAGAAAATAAATTGTCTGCTCCATCTTCAGTTCTTAATCCTATGCCTTCTTAAAAATCATTCTTTCCGTTAGGAATATAAACCATGCTTTAGTCTGAATCTGAAAACACAGAATTTTAATTAGAGAAGAAGATTTTAACTAAAATAATTATCGAAAGAACTTTTTTCTTTGAGCTGAATTGTTGATCCTGAAGGCTTGGAGATAAATCTCTCAGGTGGTCGCTTATTTTTGGAGGGTGTCTTTATTCCATAAGGTTCTATATTCCCGATTTAGGCCTAGTCTTAAATTAATTATTTATTACTATAAAATTTTTGATAATTAAAGTCCAAAATAGATCTAGAATTTTTGCCTCCACTATCTTCCTTGTTCTCTTCTTTGAAGATGGAGACTTTTTCATTCTACAAATAAATTAATCTTTCATTTGAGCTAGACATCAAGTACTTATCTATCTCCTTTTAGAATTTATCTCTCTTAAGCTCTCTCCAATTTTCCTCTTCTGCTTCTTGAACTTTACTCAGTCCATTTTTTGCTAATAGGAAGTTACAGTTATAAATTGTGAGTATTGTATATCAATTCAATTGCAATGATACACAATTTCATTTCTGTTCTAGATAACTCAAAGGTTAAATTTTGTAAATTTTCCACATTTATTTTTGCTTAAGTATTCAAGGATTGGTTATAAGAATTATCCTTTTTAAATAGGAATATTCTCCATGCTTTAATTTAATACTGATCTTACTTAAATAAGGAGTAGTATATATGTACCAGAAAAGGTTTTATTGGCCAAGATGAATTCTTTTTAATTGAATCGATGCGGCAGAGAATTCTGTCTTTAAATGTAATTAGTTTCAGCACTATTCTTGCCAAATTAAATAAGTCCAAGAAATTGATTTAATTTTTAACTCTAATTAAATTGACTAAAAAATATGCTTTAAGCCTTTCTCCAAGTCATCGACTTGTATATTTATCACTTTTTCATTTACTAAAGGCAATGACTGTTTTCCATCACTAGCTAACGGCATTACTTCAATAAAAATTTATTCAACTACCCTATATATGCATAACCCTGATTCCGAATCTTCGTTTAGCCGCTTTGTTGCTTCTCGCTGTATGCACTCTAATTTAAATCAGATACCTTATAAATTAATAACTTAAGCACTGTACCAGAATTTCCTCCTTGATCTGAATTTTCATCTGAGTACTCATCGTAAATATAGAGCTAGTTAAATTTATTCCTCGTCGTCTCAAAGAGCGTCTTCTGTAAAATCTTTGTCTTTCTGTTCTCGACCTTATTATTGAACTTGCGTAGCATGTCTATAGGAGTTGTAATTGTTACTCTCACTTTTAAATGCAAATTGATCATGTAAAAATATTAATGAGTGATTTCAACAATAAGGGTTCACTGTCCTTTAAAACTAATCTGTCAATGTGTAATTCAAGCCAAAAATAGCCAGGTACAGCATTCCAAAAGTATAAGGAATTCGAATTATAAAGAGGAAGAGTCTCTCGTTTTATCGTCAAATTGATATTTAAAGAAAAATTTAAAACTGTTCTAAATCTATATGATCAATTACTAACTTATAGATCTATAAATAAATTCTACTTTTAAAAAGCCTGTGGGTTCGTAAGCTAATCATTCCCAATGTTTTTTAGTTTCTTAGGGAAGTAATTACTCATCGTCAGGTCTGGAACTAAAGTCTGTACGGTTGCTATCGTATTACCGAGGTTATTGACCACTGTTTTACTCGTTGTTAGCCTTGGTAGTTTCAACATATGAAGTTGGCTTAGGAGTAGTGTTTGGTATTACACTTGGTGTGCTCAAAGATGTAGGTTGCCCAGGAAAAGTAAGATAATTTATGAAGAGAATCCGAATATTTTGAATCTGCTGAGACACACTATTAAGTGATCTCTTGCCGTCTGAAGTTTTCCCTGTTTTTTAATTCTTAGGTTATTCTCCTCTAAGAGATGTGAGAAATGTGCTTTATATTACTTATTTAATTATGATCAATAAGTGAGTGGATTATAATTGTTCTGCTGGCTATAGTTATCAGCTCCGGGTTTGATTGCAACTTATTTTGCCTTACTTTGCCTCTTCTGTGATTTTTATTGCTGCAACTCTTATTTAGGTGGGGCTTGGGGAGTTTTGTGATTATTTTACACTTTATATTAGCCTTGTAGAGACTTTTTAAAATTGAAATCAAAGCAGATAATTGATTACTTTAAAAAAGAATTTGTAATTTGGACTATTGCGAGTTGTTGACTTGCTAGATCCTCATTTTCTCGTATTCCTAATTTTATTTTTCAACCTCTGCCTCCATCTCCATTCTTTGTTTAAGCCTCTAAGCTCGCTGTCTCTCAAAGTCTTAGTCCTCTTGATCATCTCTCCTCAAGTCACTCGCAACTGCTGAGAGAGTGTCAGTATGGATACTGCTAGTATCTTCACTGCTCCCATCGCTCTCATCTAATTGCTGACCTATTCTCTGCTTCTCAAAAGATTTTTAAAAGTAATGCAAACGAAATACAAAAATATTATACTCTTACAAATCCTCAAACTCATCTATCTGTTACTGTTAACTCAAAGCTCTGCTACTATTTAAATCCCTTCCAGTAGGTCCAATAAATTGGCTGCTATTAAGTTCGTTCCGCATTGTTAAGATTTAATTATTCTCTCCTGAGCGACCATTGTCTTTATTAAACTTGGAAATTTGTATTTGCTTCATTTGACTTGGTGTCGCTTGCTAATTAGATAACCTGCTCTGAGCATTTCATGAGTAATTAAATATATATGTACACTTCATTTTTGCCATAAATCTTAATAAATTTAGAGTCTTACTACAATTTTTTCTACATATTTTCACCATAAACTATTCAAAAACAGTTTCTCCTTTCAAAACTAAAAGGAAAACTAAGCTGCCGTTTTAAAGATTGCTCTGATTTTGAAACTAGCCGAAGGAGTTGTTGATAATCTGATTTATTCTCGCTTGATCTAACTCTGACAGCCCTTGATTTGTAAACCTAAAATTAAAAGAAGGTAATCCTTTGCGAACTATTTTTATCCAAATCTTTCATGGTGTTCATCTAAAGCAGTTAAAGTTATTATTGCTTACTTACGTAATGAGATCTAGTGTTCTGTGAATCGAGTTCCAGTATCTAAGAGCTAATTTTATTGAGCATATCTCTTTAGCTCCTCGGTCCCTGAATATTCCTATAATCTTAGTTTCTTACACTGTCATTAATCATTTAATTAGTCTATTTATCTAGCTTTAAAAATATAGATCAGCATTCTGTGACTATCATCTCCTACATTATCTTTCTAGAGAGATTCTTCCACTTATTCATAGTAGATAATCTAAGTCTTCCTCCTCTCTCCTGGAATTGTAGAGGTTGAAAATTTCCTTGAGTCCACAGATTTGCGCTTGCTCTGATCTGACTCCTTTTCATACACTATCTCGTACTTTCTATTGTTGTTGGTATCGTCAGGTGTGAGAGTGTAAGAATCTCTTTACTTATAAAAATTGATCCTTAAGCATAATTTTCAACTTTTGTAGTTCCTCTATCTTTTAAATGTCCTCTTTGAGAGTGTGGTCTATTCTGCACTCAACCCAGTAGTGACCAGGCACAACCCGCCACCACAGACCCTTCGCCACATAAGCCTTGTTTATTCTGTTAAAGTAATTCAATAATCAGCTTTATATTCTCTGAATGAGTAATTGTTGATTTCCTCGTTAACCATGGCTTCAAAAGAGGGAAGGGGTTTAGTAGGAATAGCTGTGTACACTAGTTAAAAAGCGACTAAGCACATTGCTGCTGCCAACAAAATCAAGCTTGCCAACTTGAATGTAATATCATGGTTCACAGCTCCGTAGTAATAAAATATCGTGAAGAAGAACACGCATATGAAGGCGATATGGAATTAAAACTGAGCGTAATTATTATTGCTTTAAGATAACAAACTAGATGTAGACAGCTTAAGAAATTTTGGAGTTATCAAAAAGTCTCTTTTTCGAGTGACAATTATGTGCTAATTTGCACAGGTTGTCAACAACTTTATTGAATTCGTCCTTTGATAATATCCCCTTGAGAAATTCTTCTTCAAAAGTGTTTCTTTTGAAAGAGTTTCCAACTGCATTCGAAGGAATAATAATTCGAGTTGCATTCGACTTTAAAATATGTTTTTCTTACAATTAGAAATAATTACGACTTAGGAATCTGTTAGTAAAAACTTGAACTTTAAAATTTAATTCTATTGAATCTGAATGTAAGACATAAAATCCGCTCTAGTGATCAAAGTTTATTTGAGCACTTGTGTCTTTGCTCTAAAAAGTGGAGATTCTATAGATTTGTCCATCTGGAATGGGCTTTTAGGAACATTAACCTGAAGTGTGTTGGGGCGATTTCAAGTACTGTTGGTTATTATGCATGTTTGGAGTTGAGCCATTGGATCCTTTAGATCATTGACCAGCACGTCCGGGTGTAACTGAACTCCATATTCCTGACTCCTATTTTGAAGGGCGCTGAAAAATTCTTACGGCTTTTTCAAGCTATCGTTGTTAGCCGTGAAAAAATAATCTAGCATACATAAATGGATGACTCCTTTAGTGGAGCTGTATCATGGGCTTGGGGTTCCCTGAAGGGGCTTTTGTTTGCTGTTGGGTTTTTTGAAGTTAAATTTTGGACACCCTTTTACGTGTAAAATTTAAACCTTTCAATATTTTTCTCTAACCAAATTGTGTTTCCCTGCTACTAAACTTTAATTTGAAAATTAAAAATTATTAAAAGGATTTAAACTTCTTTTGAAGGCGGATTCTTAGAATAGAATCTCTCTATATTGTTATTGTGGGTTGCTTATGATGAGGTAAGATTCTTTGATCACAAAATATATATATCAAATTACTTTTAAATACGATTGATCTACTATCGAGATATTTTAAAGACCGATCTCTGGGTCATTATTTTACAAATAACACAGAATTTGAAATTTATAGCTTATTAATTCAAGAGTAGTATAATTTCTTGAATTTGCAAATTTTAATAGCATGATAAAATATAATCACAAAAATTAAGTCAAACTTATATATAGCTAGTAATTTTTATTTTGAGGATACTATCTCTTTGAAGTTGTTACTACTACTACATTTTATATTATTTAAAAAAGGGAGAGGATTATTATAATTTTTGAGACAATTATTATTGTTGATTTTAATAATTTTTTACTTCTGCACATTCTTAATTTTAGAGAGAACTCTCAATAATTACATCCAATGCTATGATTTCAATTCTATCATAGAATCTTAATTTAAATTGGATTTTTATTTTTCTTCTAATGTCAATAAATTTTTTTTTTATTTTATATCTATTGATACATTTCATTATAAAAGAACGTGCCATTTAAATAAAAGAAATCCCTAATGTAAAGTTTATTCTTTGATTAATTTTTTTAATGAAATTTGACATTAATTTGTGTCTAAATCTTATATGTACTATCCTAAAACTATCAAATTCATTTGACTTCTTTTCCGTTTTTGTCAAACAAAATATTATGTTTTGTCTTCCCCACCTAAAAAAGTTTTGTATTAATCTATTCTCATCTTATAAATCCAATTTTTCCATGTTTTTAACTTGTTGAGATTGTGAGCATTCCAAAATAGGCCCCTACTCACAAGATCCTGATTTAGCTTTTTGATGTACTACTATAGCTCATTATTTATAATAAATAAATAAACTGCACTAATAAATTATTGATGATGGCCTCTAAAGTAGGAAACTTATTCATTTTGCCTAGCACATATTTCACATAGGGAACAAGGCCCACAGCTATAGAAGCTAACATAAGCGAAAGGCCAACCAATTTAACTGTTATTGAGTAGTAAGTTATTCCAGTGAAAATTATTGCAAATCCAACTACCAACAGCATCATCGATATCTTAAAAGATAAAACACACACAATTGTTTCATTATAGAATTATAATATTAAAATTGTGTTCTATTTATCTCGATATCATGAAGAGAAGCTTAGATTGCACTGAAATCTCTCAATTATCTATGTCTCTTTTCATAGAATAACCTTTATGTAGAGTTTTTGTAAATGTCCGAATAATCGTATCGAATTCGTTCATACTCATCAGATATTGAAAATTATTAAAACAAAATTTTTTTTAATGTGATGTAATGGATTAAAATTTTAATTTAATAAGATCCTTCAAATATTCCTCATGATAATGGCCCATTTAAAAACCCATGCCGAGTGAATTACAAGGCACCACTATACAGTCCGAAGTAGTTTGAGGCATTTTCAAGTGCTCCACAAAGTCTGTTCGAGAGAGAACATAGTGCTTCTTTATATTCTTATCTCGTTTCAGTTCCAACACAGACGCAGAGTTAATCATGTTAATCTAACATAAATAAAGATCTTTCGAAATGAAATACATTAAATTTTAAGATATATCTACTAATTCATTTCTCTAAAGAGATTAAAATATAAAATTCTCAAAATAATTAAGATTTTAACTACTCCAAACTTAGAATTTAATCATTAATTATTCACTATTTTTGAGGTAGTATTTTCTTTAATTCTTTCTTCAAATTTGCTATGAAGACTAATTGCAATGGTGTAAGAAATAGGTATGTAAATTAATCTTGAGCATTAAAAAATATGTCATCATTAACTTTCAATTGGAAGGAAATTTAGAAATGTATCAGAACTTAGTCCTGATTTTTAGTCTCCTCTTTGAGGAAGATAAATTTGAATCCCTGATTTTCTGTCATTTATTGGATCCAAAGAATCTGATGTCCTCGATTATAGTTTGTAGGTCCATATCTTTTCCGAATCTCTTGATGAATCTGATATCTTTGCCATCATATTCAATCTCATGGAGAGTGTATTCACCTCTCATATAGTTGGTAGTTTTCCCATCTGTGAGGTATATGAAGCCCCTCGCTCTGCGATCTTTGTTTAAATAAACCAATAGATCAAACTTCTTGCCATAGAGATCCTCGGTTGATCTCACATCACTTAAAAAAGGTTAGAAAGAAGAAAGAAGGCAAAGAAATAAGGCAAAACAAGTTAAATTTTGGCTGAGAGGTAGTCCTATTTTCAAATTCTTACTCATTAATTCTGTAAATAGGGATAATGGTGCCAGCTCTTGCAAATAATCCAAAGTTATTCAAAGACACGGGCACATCCTAGTAGTCATCATCACCTTAAAATTTCCTTTCTGTGAAGATGTGATACCAAGTTTCGTCTGCGGGCAGCCAAACTTTTACACTAGAACAGCCAAGATTAATTGAAATGAAATGTGCTAAAAATTTTAAAGGAAAAAGCCTTTAGGACTAAAAATTTAGTCTTGACTGACGAAAAGGGAAGTCTTAATGCTTCTCATTTACCGAGATTA